>VZRQ01001478.1:296071-315321 GCA_013397975.1 Machaerirhynchus nigripectus
TTTTTAAATCTCCTTTCCTCCTCCTGCCGGTATGCCCGCTATCCACTCCATGCAGTGCACGACTAGGTAAAAACCACTAACGGGCAGCTACTTCAATTAGTCGGGTTGTTTTTTTTCCAGAGCCTTGATAAACGAGGAGCAGCCCAAGGTGGGAGGAGGAAGCGCGGAGCGGTGAGGGATAACAAAGAGTCAGGTGCAGCGCTATACGGCGCCCTCACGGCCGCTCGTGGACGGCTCTGGTCTGTAAGCACTCCCCTCACAATTAAATAAGAAAATGGGAAAGCCGCGGAGGCAAAAGCCGCGTTTGTGCCGGCAGCTGCAGCGCTGGGAGAGGCGAGTGCATTGTGCGGGGAGCGGGTGATGAGCGGCCGTCCCACCCCATCCCACGGGACAGCCGCGCGGAAAGGTGCGCCTGGCGCGGCCTCCGCTGCGGGACCGCCCGCGGCCCCGGGCACGGCCGCATCCCTCGCTCGGACCGCGTCCTGCAGGTTTGCCGCGGCGCATCGGAGCGGGACTCCCAGGGCTGGATGTCGCCGCGGAGCGAAACAAACCGGGGGCAGAGACGGGGATTTCAGCAATGGCGAAGCGGGGGCGGCGGGGGCAGGGGGATAAATAAAAGGGGATCAGGATATGATAAACAGCACTGAAAAATGGCAGGAGGATAATGTTTACTTTTGAATCCCTGGCCCGCTGCCAGGCTGGCGCTGGTTTTTAGGTTAGCAGAGGTTGGAGGAAGGGCCAGACTAAGGCGGGGCTTGCTGCTGTCAAGGAAAAAAAAAAGGGGGCTGCAAATTGCTGTTCTCAGCTTTTTTCTCTCCTCTCCTCCACCCCCGCCCTCCCCCGAAAAAAGGCAGTGCTTTCTCTTAGGCTCTTAAAAATGATGCAGAATTTTAACCATCTGCTGTACCCGGAGCTCTTCGCTGGTGCTGCACAGCCGAATTTTTGCAAAGGGAAGAAATTGCAAAGCTTTCCGAAATAGGAAACTGTTTGTAAGCGTGTAAAATATTTCAGGGAATCCTGTCTTCAGAGAAAGATTGTATTTAATTGCGGGCTGAGAAGTGGGTATTAACAGAACTGAAACATTTTTAGCCTATTGTGGATTTTTTTGCTAAAAGAGACACAGGTGAACTGCTACATCACAGCTTTGCAAACATAGCTTGAGCAATCGGAGGCTCGGGAAGTGTACAGTGATGGGAGCTGATCATTTTTGTAACGCTGTGATTTTTTATTTTGAGGCTTGCTCTGGAAGTATAGATGTAGCTGAATGCAGCAAAGTCATCCCTTTACCAGTTGCGTGTGTATATATGGGAGTAAAATTATTTAATGAGCAATATGGGGACTGGCAGAGGAACCATGTAACTGCCACAGCCTCTTGAGCTGCCATAGTATGTCCAGTGCACAAAGGGAGACTATTTCTAAATAATAGGAGATGGGGAAAAGGCTTTTGAAGTGGTGAAGCTTAAAGGAGAAAGTAGAAGGAGTCTTTAATATGGAATCCTTACTTCCCATAAATTAGATTAACCGTTTAAATGCCATGAACAGCAAATTAAATATTTCAGATGTTCATAAATCAGAATATAATGTTTGTCCGGAGCAAGAGCTCAGAAAATTGGAGGTTATTGGCTCATAATTCATCTACGTATTTAAGATCAGTTAGCAAGTTACAGGAAAAAGAGATTGTAGTGAAATATTTGAGGCATGCAGTTCCTTTGAAAATTTTGTTTTCAAATTTGATTTTTCAAATCAAATGCAGTTTGGGTTTTCTCTTTTAAGATCTGTCAATATCAGATTGTTACCTCAAGTCACTAGTTTGTAACTGTAAGGACTGTATTTTCTTCAAATGAAACCTCTACAAATAAATACTAAGAAAGACATTTACTTTCTGAAGCCAGTGCAGAGGCCCGGCTAAGTCTCTTCATTCAGTTTTAATTTATTTGAAAAGGCTATATTACAACGCAGCTGTCTCTTAATCTACATACGTTTTCTTATTTTTAAAGCTGAATATTGAGGCTGTATTTTGTCACCTGTTGCCTACACAGGACAAAAGGGGCTGGAGGGGGGGAGAGAAGATTTACTGATCATGCAAGCTTTTGCAGGGAACTTATTCATCATTTCATTACCAACTGGTAAAAACCAGCCGCTTTTTTCCCTCTGCTTTTAGGTGCCCCAGAAAACTGTACAATATGTGTGCTTCAGACAGTGCCAGAGAAGCATAATGAGGTGTTTAGTCACAGTTTGGATGTGGTATTGGTAGAAAACAGTGCAGGAACTGTGGGCTGGATTTTCAAGGGAATAGTCCTTGTAATCCAAGGCTGCCTAAATCCCAAACTGGTATCCAGGCAATAGCGGCACTAAATTCTCTGTTTGCTTTTTGTTAGGCTGTTGTCTGCTGAACATTTTCCTTTTCTTGCAAGGGCTGCAGCATGGCTGGGCATTTTGGTGGTGGGGTTTGTTGGTTTGGTTTAGGATTTTGTTTTGGTTTTTTTTGTTTCTCCTGTTAACCCTTGGATTTCTGTTCGCTCCCTTTATTGCAGAGCATCTCCATAAATAGGAATGCAGACAGTCTGGAGTAAGTGTGCTTTTCTGATATGGAATACATGGATGGGAGGGCTTGGAAGGGTGAATCTTTGTTTTGTGGGCCAGTAAAATACTAATGTGCTAGCATTTTCCCTTATTGTGTATTTGGATTTAAAAGTCAGTGGTGTATTAGAGCACTCTGGTATAAACTGCAGTCTTACCTAATATTCTGCAGTTTAGAGAACAAAGATTTCTGTGGGAATAACCGTGTCTGGAAGACTTCAGTATTGATAGACTCTGCAAGTCAATTATACTTATTTACTGTATGTGCAAATACAGCTTTATGCAGGCTTTGAGAATTCAGAATTGTATACTGGAAACCTGTTAGGATGTAGGACTGTGTGGAACTGCAAACACCTCAACTAGTAGTGAAGTGTATCACTTGCTTATAACAGCATTTTTCTGTGGGTGTACAATCGTACATTAATAAATATGTAGATGATGCTGGTCTTACAAAATCATTTTGGATTTGGCGTTATTTAATATACTACCTGTAATGTGTGTTGTGATCCCCTAACACACATCTCAACATAACCTCTGTTCTTATTTTAATACCAATTTGTTCTTTCAGCAAGCATAATAGCATGAGTCTGTGGATTCAGGTTATAAATGTAGTTCTAAATTTAAATAAACAAGCAGCTTATTTTAATATTAATTTCACAGTCCTAGTGATACCTAAACAAAAATACCTTTGTGCAGTTATTTGCAAAAAAAATTGAGCTTAAGTTGCTGAACCCTAAATACTGTATTTCTGCTTTGTTGTTGAATGCTGGAGCTGGTTATTTGAAAATAAGTAGGTGTTTTTCGAGATATGGGGGCAAGTTTGATTTCGCACTTTGTATTCGTATTGAATATTTTCTGGTTAAATAGAATATGAAATGTAGTATAATTACAGTGTCATTTAAGTAATGAATTAAAGCCAGCAGATGACACAATATGCAAAACAGTTTATAGCAAAACAGTTTTTTTTTCTTGGAAATTTGCAGATAGTTCTGTGTACTGCTGAATTATGGATAAAATAAATTGTATGAAATATAATAAGAGTAAGGACATGTTGTGTGATACTTGCAATGCAGCATCATTATTACCTGGGAGAGTTTGAGTGATACATGAGCCAGAAAAGTCTTACTATTTTTAAAATAAAGTCATAGATTTGCCTGAGTATCAAATCCATAGAATCCCTGAAGAGACAAGTTCTGGGATGTCTCTCTCAGCTTGTCTTGTGCTGGCATCTATTACTGCTACAAAACGTATAGGTTCATCTGAAGATTCTCGGAAAAGCCCCTGTTCTGTGAATTTTTCCAGTACCAGTGGACAACATGTCATATAGAACTCTAAAAAGAGATAGCCAGAGGGCTTAGTTCTGCTGTCAGCATAGAACACGTTTTCATTATTTTTTTCCTGTGGTTTCAATAGAGATTCAAATCAGGCCTACCAAATTTGTTTGAAATGAAACAGAAAATACAAATATGGGTGTGTGTGCAAATATATTTTTTTCTAATCTGCCTAATTAAATCAGCAGTATGGTATCTGATGTCCATTAAAAATGTGGGTTTTGTTTTGGGTTGTTTTTTTTCAGGGCCTGGCTTGGAAAGTATTTAATGGTCAGTGGAAAAAAATGAGGAAGAGGAGGGTGTGGCTGCTGCTGGGAGGCTCTGGCCCTGCAAAGGGTCCCCGGCTTGTGGAGATGTGGTCCTGCATTGGAACAAAACGAAGACTTCTTTTAGGTAAAACTGAATTATTCTTTTGTTGTTGTTAATCAGAAAACAAGCGAGTATTTAATCCTGCTGTTTCTAATGCCTATTTCTGAAGGTTGGTCAGTGGTCCTCACTTGAGTTTTGCTAGCTTTATTCACATCTTGTTTTGCTCCAGACTTTTCAACTCTTTCCCTAATCAGTCATGACAAGAACAACAAAAACTAGTTTCAGCTCTGCAGAGTAATAAGAGTGGTTTGATGTTTCTTTTATTCTGAATAGCCAGTGAGGGACTGATTCTGTATGTGCTGGAGTGGATCTGTATCCACATCTGAATTTTCATTTCCATGCTGTGCGTTGTGCCTTTAGCCCCTGAGCTAGCACATATACACACGGATACTTCTGTCTATAGTTCTTTATATTATGGCCACAATTACAGCATCATGAAGTCTTGAAATGAGACTATTTTCAGGTTACAATTTTTGTGGGATGAAATTTTGACAGTATTTTTAGTAAAACTATATGTTGGTTTGCTTTTTTGTAAGGACGTAGGCCCCACTTGTTACAAGGGCACTTTGTTAATAATGCTGATTTACAATTTCAGTTCTGACCAGTTGATGTTAAAACTATTTTTATGCAGTGGCATGGTTTTAGCATTCTTTTTTCCCTCTGCTGCTGCAAATATAGTTTGAAAATGTGTGAGTTCTACTGATACCATGAGTGAAGACAGAGCTGAAGAAACTTCAGTAGTAAAACCACTCACCGGTGTGGTTACAGAATCTGCTTCCCACATCTCATGTCTTATATTTGAGCTCATCATCTCTTAATTATGTATCCTTGTCTTCCTTTGAAGCGCAGCAGTGTGTGGGTTCTGGTGAGGTATTCTCACAGCTTGGGTGAATTGTTAGCCACAAGACCAAAGGCTGAGTGTAGCAAACCACGGTATGAGTGGCAATATCCCAGGATCTGACACAAAACTTGGACTCTGTTGTAATTATTAAATGGGGTTTGCAAATAATTATGCATGGATGGGAAAAAAGATAGTAAGATTAAAAACAAAGAAATGCATTTATATAGTAAAAGAAAGTCTTATAATTTAGATTCTTGCTAATTATTTGTGGTGGCGGGGGGGGGAGCAGGTGGCAAAGTAAACGTGCTTGTTTTTACGTGTTCTTGTGACATTTGAATGATGCATTGACAGCGTTGTGTCAGGCACCATAGCTAGCTTAGCGGATTAGGCATTTCACATTAGATAAAGTGAACTCGTCTATTTTTTTGCCATTTCTTTTGGCCATAGAAAACAAAAATAGAAATTACTGCACTGGAACAGGCCCAGGTAATTAATGCCAAGTCTACCCTGATATTTTTTACAAAGGGTTGATTGGTAAGAGGTGGAGGGTGAAGATGACTAACATCAGATCCTTTTGGAATACCCTATCCTTGTCAGAAAGTGGGGCAGGTAGGTCCCTTGGCTTTGTGCAGAGGTCCTTGTGGTCTTTCCAGTAAACAATCCCCTCCAACACTCTATTTTTGTAGGCTATGGATAGAATCATTCTTTCTGATTCCCACAGATGTCCCTTAACAAGGCATTCATTTTCATGTGCTCAGGCTGCACATTGAAAAGTAATTTATTCCTATAGTTTGAATTTACTGCTTGCTTAATTTAGCTGAATCATTTCCCTTTCAAGACTGGAGGCAGGTGAGAAAGTTGGACTACGGATCCTGACTTTCAAACTGTGTGTCTCTGATGTGTTCCCTCTTGCTGATGTGCTCACTAACATAAATAGTTTGATCACTCCATGTCATCGTATATGGCAGTCTCTTATAAGTGACACTGTTGTAGACACCTGCCCTTGCACTCCTGTTACTTCTGTGGCTTTAATGAGGAAAGGCTCATTAGCATTCTCCAAGAAGCTGTTTCCCTGGCAGGCGGATATTAGAAGTATAATGTTTTCAGTACAGGATTCTCTTTTCCTGCTTGACTTTCCTGACATTATTGCATGTCCCTGAAAGTTTCTGTTGAGTTGTTATGGTGGACCCAGGTCTCTTCCCTTGGAGAATGTTGCAATATGATCTCCTTAGCAATTATAAAGAAAAATATTTATCGTGTTTCACATTCACTCAGCTTGGATAAATCCTTCAGTAACCCCAGTACTCTCCCGTTGCTTGTCATTTTTGCCACTCTTTATTTTACAAATGCTCTTTCTAGACATCAACTACAGTTAAAAGCTGATACCAGCATGGCCTCTGCATGCAACAGCTCTTAGCATTTCTCTTGTCAAAGTGTCTTTTCATTCATGCATTTTACTTTTGGCTGCTTAGCTTGTTTTTAATCATGATCCCAACTTCCAATTGTGACTATGGTGTTTTCTTTATGGTCTTCGTGAGTCACATTGTCACAGCCCTTTTGAAAGGCCAAGTAAATAGTAATGAATTCTGTGGATGCACTCAAAGTTTAAAAAGATGTATTTTTCATTATGTTATCAGCATTGTTTTTCTCCCCATTATGTAATCCCTCCTCAGGCATTAAAGTTATAATCTTTTAAAGTAGCCTTCCAGACGGTTTACTAAATCACAGAATTCATTGGCGTGTAATCTGGATCATCATTTGTGGCTATTTTTGAGGACCGCTACCCTTTCATTCTTGATAGAGGAGTGCAGATTTTTGTTGGAAGCCCTGCCTCCAACCTTGGGCTGCTTCTGAAAGGCTGCATGTGTCCTCAGAATGGCTTGCCTTTAATTTATCCCTTTATTTCAGCAATTTCTGTTTTGCTATCTGCTGTTCTTGCACCCTTTACTTGCAAAAGAATTGATTAATGGGACTTGCTATTTGAAAGGACCAGAGGGGACAATTTTGTGACTTGAATATCATAGATTTTTCCATCTGTATTAAGCCTGATGACTTCTTTTTAACCTTAAAGGTACCTCTTGGTCTGTCTGGATTTCTGGGCATCAGGAGATAGAGGGGCATATCTTAGAATATGAGGTAGGATCAAGATTGCTCCATCCCCCCAAAAAATGGACAATGCAAGAATTTTGTGTCACAGAATGATGTTACCTCTGTTTTCCTGTTCAAGAGAAGGGATATCTCATTCCCTAACTTTCCTGAGTGTTGTTTTTGCTTTGCATCTTGGAGGGAGAGTGCTGTTGGCTGGTGTGAAGGTGAAAGAGAACCGAAAAAGGAAAGACTAGGAATTTCCATGGGAAGAAGTAGTGGGTATTTTTTATTTTTCATAAATATCCCAGATTAGGAACCCAGCTAACAAGAATTGTTAGTATGGTCATACAGGGTGAGAAAAGGCAAGGTTCCTCTTTTGCATAACTAAATAGCTCAAGGTCATACTAAGCCATTATCTTTTCTGTGGTGTTTTTTTGTCCTCTTTCTTTCACTCCCCTTTGTTTCCCAGTACTATTTCAGACTTGCCAGACAATTATTGTGCAGTCTTCCTGCTTCTAATGTATATCAATAAATTGTCCTTATGTCACTGGTTCAGTCCTTATGCTCCCAATCTCCATTTTTAAATCTTAATGTCTAAGTATATTCTTTGTTCTGGTTGTTTCAGTCCAGTGCTTTCTGGAAAAGGTACCCCTTTGCCTCAGCCTGATACAAAGCTTTGCTCAGTACTCACATTGCTCTTGCCCACCTGCTCCTTCTGCGTCTAGAGATTTTGTTACCCTTTTTTCTGATGGATAGATATACTATGCCTGCATAATCTTTTGTGCCAAATAGCAGTGTTTCCATTGAAATCGATGGGAAGATCTGATGAACATACAAGGTGGCAATATTGCACTGTATTCCAGGTTGCTTATTTTAAATACCTGCTGTACATTTTTGCTTTGGCCTGGACACAGATTTTCCTAAACCTGTTGTAAAGGCTTTCTGGCTCCACTTTCTTTCCTTGACTCCTGGTGTATAATAAAAAGCCCGATGCTGTCATATCAGATTTCAGGGAACAGCAGTCACAGGGAAGTGTGTTACTAGATTTGATTGTTCCAGGCACAGAACTGGACAGGTGAGAGTTACCCCAAGTGCCAATCCTTCACCCACCTGCAGTGGGAGTGCTGCCCAGCACGGTGCAGACACACGGTGTGGAAGTTTCTTCTTTACTCTTGGCCGTGTTGGAATCTGCTGTGAGCCATTTGGGCTGAATGCCGTGCTCCCATGGGGCTAGGAAGACGTTCTCCTTTTGGTTTTCCTGATCGCAGTAAGTTTCTGACTCCTACTGCTGGGGTGAGAAAAGATCAGAAATCACAAGTGCAGGAACTGCAGTGGTGGGTGAAGAAGGGCCAGTGCAAGCTGGGTGTAACGAGATCCCAGCTTGCCACACCTCTTGCATTAAGTCATGCTGCTAGAAACTAGAAAGGTGAACATACTGTTACGGATCCAAAAATAGCTATTTTGCACAAAGTGTCTGAGAATGGAAGGACGGCCTCTCAGCCATCCCCCTGAATGGTTCATACTGTTCTGTGGGACTCTAGGACCTTGATTTTTGGAGTTTTGGCCACTCCTGGTCCTCTTCTCAAAGTTGCTGGTGATCTCATGCTGATTCCAGCTGATTTACCCTATGTGGAGTTTGTGGTGCTGAGCTCCCTGCACCAAAGACTTTGATCAAAAGTTTGCCCCTTTGCCTGGCCTGATACCTATTATTTTCTTCTAGAAGCTTTAACATAATGTTCAGCTTAATTAGAGGTGCTTCTGCCTGAGGATAAAGAAGGGAAAATATCTTAGTCTGGATCACTCCCTTCTATGAGCTCTTTTCCTCCTATCGTGGCTGTCTAACTGATGGTAACATCTGCATCCCAGTGAGCCACACCACCACAGATGAAGAGACCAAGATACAAAGCAGATTTGGTATCACTCAGCAGGCCAGTGGGTGAGAGGTGGGAATGGAAAGGAGACACTCCAGCATGCTGTCTAGCTGCGTGTTACCAATGCAGCATTAATTTAGCTGTTTCAAGAGATGCTTCTTTTAATATTCATATTAATAATGATGTTCTAAGATACTATGAGAAGTTGGTAAGAGGAATCTTAACAGCCAAAATAACTGCTTATTTAGCCTGATAAAGTTTAGCAGTCCGCATATGTGAAATTTTATAGGCAGCAAATTTTCAGTTTATTTTCCTTGTTCTCCCCTTTGCAAGTGAGCCGTCATGGAATTAGCAATTGTCTACAGCAACAGGCAACTTCTCTGCCCATCCACAGACTACCGGATATTTTAAGAATTCCATTTATAATAGTTACTTGCACTTTCTAATAACCACTTTAAGACCCAAACAGTTTTATAGGTCAACTCAGAATTTTTCAAAAGGCGATATAAAATTTAAAAGTTGTATGGAGGTGATAAGTTTTCACTTAAAATATTTTGATAACTTTAAAAATAACTTCCAAGCAGCTGGCTAGCTCTGCAGAAATTAACCTGGTTTTGAAACATGAATTTTTACAGACTTTTGCTCTGAAAATAATGTTCCGCTGAGCCATGTCAGCTCAAGGTGTCTCTTTTTTGAAGGGGGGTAAGTGGGGAAGTCCAGTGATTTAGTGACTGAAGAGAGTTGCCACTTGCGTGAGCTCCATCCCTAGGGATATGACCTTTTTAATCCTCTTTAGTTAATGTATTGGTGATCTTTACTTAGGCAGAGTAAACAGTGCTGTTCTGAACAAAGGGGAGGTCATGCTTCCTGCATTACACTCTGACCCTGGGGTCACGGCCTTTGTTCACTTCTCAATGGGAATTGCTCTCTGAGGGCCACCACAAAATGGAGAACTAATTTCGGCACGTGCTGGCGGAGAATGGCAGAGTATCAGGTTTGCCTCACCCGAACCTCCGAGTGCGCCGCGCTCGCAGCCAGAGGAAAAGTCAAACTATTTCAAAGAGCACGTATTAGCTCTTTAATTACCAGTGGCCGTGGCACTTAATCCCTCGTTGAACTAAATATATTGCTTGGGTCTTCCCCCTGTAATTCAATTGCTCACTTTTTCAGCTTTTTTTTTTTTTTTTTTTTTTTTTTTACCCCGACTGGATTCTTCCAAAGGAAGAAGCACAGACTAGTGAAAAATAGTGATTTCTTCCCTAAAAAGAAAGTGAGAAATTGCAATTGCAGCATCAAACTTGGGCCTCTGAGGTCTCAGAATGAGCCTTGTTTCTCAGCCTGTAAGGAAACGTGGTGCTGTGTCCCAGGGAATTGTATTCAGCACCTTTTCTGTAACTTTTTCCGTGTGTTGCAGCAACGCACACTCGCAGGGCCTTGAGAGGCCGAGCATGGCAAGCACGGGGTACTGAGCCAGAGAGAACTAGAACTTCCTCGTCTTTAGCACTGATTTTATGCAAAAAAGCTGGGATTTTTTTTTTCTTTTTTTTTTTTCTTGGCTTCGAAAGTAACTGGTGGCAGAATGTGGTGCATCTCATTTTTAGTTGCTGTGACTAGGGAACGTATATAAACATGGAAGCTGAGATAAATTGTCTGGAAGACTTGCATACAGAAAACCACCACCTTTTACCAAAAGATGTTGGTTATTTTTCATCTGTATGCTCTTCTTTGCTCAGCAGTAAAATCTGTGAAAGACAATTTTTGATCATAAAATAATTAAGCTATAAAAACATATCTTCAGTCAGCATGCGACTTTTCCACATTTCTTCCTTCTATCAAAAAAACCCCAAACCAAAAAAACCCTAATTGCTGATGACAGCCAAGTTGTGTAAAACACAGCAGGGTTAGAACTGAGCACAAGGGATCTGAGTGTGTTGGGGGGAGCTTATAATGTTGCCATCACAAAAATAAATGATACTACAATAGTAAACTTTGAGACCTCTGTGGCTGTCAACATGAATAGGATTAAGGTAAAAATGTGTCTTTGCATTCCAGTCATTTCAAGTAAAACGTTAGGTCTCTCTTTAAGGTTCCTTGCAGCTGAATTATTTAAACAAACACTTCTAATAATCTACTCTTAGAGTTAAAAGTACATTTTGTAATGCAGCAGAATGAGCTCTTTTAACAAAAGAAGTGGCCAAGCAACTGAGCCATCACCCCCTTTGAGTGAAAACTTGCATTCAGAGCTGAACCAAACGTGAGCAGCAAGTGATGCTGACTGCAGCAATACTGAAACCAGCCCTTCTGTGTCCCTTATCTGTTACTGGAAATTCCCAAAGTCTGCTACCTTTAGATTTTTATTGGAAGATAGAGTTGAAATGTGTATTTACCTGTTTTCCACTAAAAATAATATTGTCAGGTTGACATAAGTCTATTACTCCCTTGTGTTACTTAGTTATAATTAATATATTTACTAATGAAAATACAAAGTCCATCCCCTTTCATCATGTATTTTTCAGTACTAATACTGCTTTTCTGTTACCTGCAGGATTTTTAGAGACTAAAGAGAGTCTCAAGGCAATGCTATTTGCGTTATTTTGGGGGTTTTTTTTCTTGCCTTAAAGCACTGATATGGTTGTGCTTTCTTTGGAGTTAATGAGCTGTAGGAGAATTTTAAAATGTGGAGAGCAGCTTGGAGTTTAAAAGAAAAAATTAAAGGAAATACTCGGCCAATATTCAAAATTTAAAATACTTATTTTTCTTTAGAAAGACATTGGAACCTTACAATAACTATAGGAAGTACCTGATGGAAAGGAAAACTAATGTTTTCAGAGTGTGTTAAACATTTCAGGACGTAGTATGGTAATTTAGGATGCCATGGTAGAAGTGCCTCTTCTGAAAGATCCTTAGTGAAGGGAACCTTTTGGAATGTTTTTGCTTTCAATGCTCCTGACTCAAACTTCTCAGGATTTTTTTTTCTTTTTTTGTTTAGTTTTGTCTTACTGTTTAAAAAAGAGCTTTGTCCCTGGCAAGGTTTAGATTAATAGAATGAGCAGAGAATAGTCTGTTTTACTGTGTGAACTTGATTCCTCAGCATTACTATTTCTGGCACTGATTTTTCCAGCTAGTGTACCTGGTAAAGCTTAATGGTGGGTAAGATTTCTCACATTTCCTAGACAAAGATGTTACTGAAATTAAAATATGAGCTTCTAGTTTTGGTATCAAAATTGTTTCCAAATGTGACCCCTGCAGTGAAAACCAAGTAGGAACCGTTCATATTTAACAGCCTTTAGCAACTGGTGTACGCTTGTCTGTACTGCTTTTAATATGAAACCATTTCTGTTTCCCTGTTGATTTCCTTGATTCTCTGGACCGTTGCAGTATATCAGTTTAAGGACAGAAAACATGAAAAATTTTAAAAATAGTCCTGTAGAACATGGGGTTTGGTCAGGCTTTAGGTCTGCTATGGAAATTTTTAAGCCTGTTCTTTACATTTGGAAGATAAACATTTTTCTAAACATTAGGATATATATTCAGGCCTAGTATAATTCAGCAAAATTAATTTGAAGTGCATGCTTATTTTCCTGATTTGTCTTATGTCAAAATCTGTTTTTCTGCCTCTTTCCATTAAATACTTGAGTAAAAAGAAGTATGTGAAAGTGTAAAAAAGCTACCTGGGTGCAGATAGCTGCATATCATACATTCATGTGTGTGTGGTTTTTAAATTAATACTTGGGTGAGCAGAAAATACAAGACAGACGTCAGTTGCACCTGTAAAAATAAAAAGGCAGCTTCTCTGGGAAACTGCATTGCTCAGTTTTTCTGCGGTAAGAGGATCCTTGCATTTTCCACTGGTGTTAACCCCTTTGGAAGGAAAAATGCATGACAGCCTCAAAATGGTGTTCTCTGTTAGGGAAAGGCAAAGATGAACTGGAATTGTGCAGTAGTTCAGTCACAAAAGGGCCTTTTCTAATAGATTTCCAATATTTTTCTCAGACTGCTTGGTGTTTTGGCCAGTAAAACCTGAACAGTAATACAGTAAACCTGATACTCCAATAGAAATGTTTCCCTGTGAGCATGGGATCCCCATCTGCTACACAAACAGTTGTGTAAGCATAGTTTTAAAGCAAAATTGTTTTTTCAAGTCCCCACAATGAGTCTGAGGTACCTGTTTTGCTTTCCCCTCTGAGCTGAACACTCAGGGCACTGCCAGCTGAAGGCTGGAACATTTTTGGTCTATGCATGCAGTGCTTTATTCAATGAAATCCCTGATGTTTATGTCAGTCTCCCTCCTGCTTCCAGGTGTGGGAGCGAGGTCCTGCATCCAGGCAGTCCCAGAGCAGGGAGCTGTGTTCTCTGAACGTAGGGATGAGTTGTTACGGTAACACTGAGGGATGAAATTCCTGCTGGTGTAGTGCTGTTACAATCAACTTTGTTCATGTAATTCTTACTCTGTATTTAAGTTGTGTTATGATTTTTTAAAGGTTGCATTTATTTATATAACTCGGTGGTCCTGAACTGTGCCTTCCATTGATTTTCCTGTTGTAATTCAAATATAAGCCTTCGTTAGTAATCTTTAGGCTGCATTATAAAAATACTATGATTTCTTTTGAGCAGAATTACATAAACAATACTAATTTAGAGTCTTATTCTAGTAGTATTCACATTACTGGGCTGTGGTAGCATGAGACTATAACTGCATGCATACACATACATACCTGTATCCAGGAGTCCCATACTGCACACATGTACAGAAGGGACAGAGTATGTGATTTTGTTGAAAGGATTGCTGGGGGAAGATGGAATTGTTTAATATTGTTACAGATAAAAAACGGAAGTAATATGGGCTTCAGACATCAACTTTAGTTTTGGTATTTGGCTTCAAAATTTTTTGAAAAGCAGCTGTATTTCTAATTGAGTCAGGGAGACTTCTCCCTGTCAAAGCCAGTCACATTCTCCTGTTGCCAAGAGGCAAAAGGTCTGTTTTTTTCCCCTGTACAGTTTTCTTACTAAGTTACTTGTTTGCATTAGAAAAAAATCTGTACAGTTTTCTTGAAATTTTTGGTGGACCAAAAAAAATCATTGCATTGTATTTCTGTTGGTAACTTTTTCTGGGAAGATACATTCAAGAGTTGACCTTTTAATATTTCAGTGCTTTGATTAGCCATCTAAAATCTTCAGTAAAAAGCTTTTAGGCCCTAAGAAAAAAACGGCTAAATTTGAAACTTGAAATTTCCATGGATTAGTCACAGACATCCCCTGGGATGAACTGAGAAACATAGTTCACTGAATAAGCCTGGAAGCAGCTTTTTACAGTTTTGCCCCCCTCCCCTCCCCCCCCTTTTTTTTTTGCAATGCCGGTTTTAGTATTCACGCTGCACTTTATTAGTGTAGACAACATAGCAAAAACTTCATTTGGTCTTTTCCTTTTAAGGGCTTTTGTGTTGGTAATAAACTTCAGTAAAATCACCTTTATTAAATTATGGCACACTTTTAATCCGCGTAGATGCTGATTCATCTTTGAAACAGCAAAGCGGGAAATTAGGGGGGAAAAGAAAAAGATTTTTTTTTTGCACTGAATTTCTGGTTTGCTGGCAACACCAAAATGACCCTCCTTTCTAAAACCCATTTTACACACCAGTGTGGAGTGACAGCCCAGGAGAAGCATGGCCTCATCTCAAGCCCCACACTCGGAATTGGCCCTTTCTGTCCGCAGGGAGAGAAGAGACCTTTAGTTATATCACCTTTGCATCTGTGCAGGACATTTTGTTCACTAAAACTGAAATGTAGCAGGACCGTGTTAAAGATGAGTTTATAACTTTAAGCATCCCTTCAAAATTCATGAAACTTAGTAACGCATGTGTGACAACTCCAGTAACTGTGACATGACAGACAGGAAGACAAAAGACTCAAATGACACCATTCATGGAACACAAATTCTATGAAGTACTGTCCTTTTTTCACAACTATATATTATACCTGCAGCTGATACCAAGAGTGTAGAAGCCTGTATTTATCTGGCTGGATAAATACTTGAATACTTCCAGTACGTTCATTATTCTCTTGACATTATATTTGATTATAACAATAATGTGTCAATATCGTTCATGTTAGGAGGGGGTTTTTTCAAGGAGAGGGATTTAAATATACCAGTGCCAATATACTGTTATTGTGTGAGGTTTCAGTCATCCTTTACATAACCAGTCTAAGATGCACCTTCATGTACCATACATTTTATCTTCAGTGGGCTCAAAAGAAATGGTAACTTGAACTGTAGAGCTGAAGTTCATTATCTACAACCATTTTGGGTTGTCTCTATGTGTAGTAAGTAATTGCAGCTATGCTATGAAAGTGATACTGTAATGGAAGTCCCTTTTTATTTTCTTACAGTTTATGCAAATTTTTCATCTTTGCTAATATTTCACTACCAAAAAAAACACAAAGGAATTTGTGCTGTATGTAAATTTTGTGTGCATTGCAATTCACTTTGTTCAGGACTGTTGCAATACGTTGTAATTAAAAAATAGATACTTAATACCAGAAAACTTGGTCACTGGACAGCTCTTGACTAGTTTAAAAACCTTTAAGTAATTTACGATATAGAGGAATTTTAAGCCCTTTTTAGACCTTAGAAATTGTAAGTTTTCAATACAGATTTCATCATGTATATTTGCTTACTTTTTGCAGCTTATCATTCTCTAAAGACCAACATTTTCTCCTTTTTTCCAATGTGTTATTTTTCCTTTCTTTTTCTTCCCTCCTTTTTTTCTAGGGTTTTTTTTTTTTCTTCTTTTTTTTTTTTTTTTTTTTTTTTTTTTTTTTTTTTTTTTTAACCTGCAGCAGCTCTTTCTGCGAGGCACCCGATTCTAAGCAGAGGTGCCCATTAGATAGAGGGAGGGCTGGGTTTGAAGCCCCCCCGCTTGTTTGAGCGCGGTGCTCCGAGGCAGAGCAGGAGTGCCCGGACGCAGCGTTCCGAGCGGGACAGCCAGGCTGTCGGGAGTGCCGGCCGGGACCAGGCTCTGCATGCAGGGCTGGCAGAGGGCTCGCAAGGGGCCGCCGCTCACCTGCGGCGGGGGAGCGGGAAGGAGGGAGCGGGGCCGGCGGTCCCGAGGCAAGAGTACAGTAAAAAACGGGAGAAAAAAAAAGTTGCAAGGTAAACAAAATTGTGTCGGTAGCACCCTTAAAAACCTGCTAATGTAACCACCCCCTCTAATGCCTCCTTTCTCGAAGAAAAAAAAAACTAAATTAAAAAATAAGCCCCTTGTCCTAGTGCCACAGTTTCACTTACGTTGATTCCAGTTTAATGCCAAGTTTTCTGCACAACACTATTGTTAAAGTACAGTGTACTGGAGGAAGTGTTTTTGCAAAATGCTTCATTATGTTTTGAAGGGAAGGATGTAGAAATACATCCTCATTCAGCTTGCTTTTACAGTTTAGATAATTTCAGAATTGTCTGTGGGGTGTTTCAGTGGTTTTCCCCCGTAATTTAATAGGCCACTGACCCACTGGAATTAATTCAAGTTATCCAGCAATAAACAGAACTTTCTTAAGTGACCTGCACAATGGCACAATGTGTAATTGCTGTCCTTTATCTGAAGTGTGCACTCCTGTAATCCCCAGATTGGTCCTTTCAGGGAATGGTGCACAAGACTGTTTTGCTTTTCTAGATAGATTTTAATTATTTTTATTTTTAATACCCAGAGAATGCCTTTAAAAAGAAAAGCTGTCTAAATGTTAAAGTTATTCTTGGTGATGTTTTTTATAACCTGCCCTGGAATTATTTTAATGATAAAATAAAAAAGGGGGAATTTTTTTAAAAAGAGGGAACTTTGCTGGATAACTTAATCCTAAAAAAAAAATATATATAAATATGTTTAATTGGATTATTAAAACAAACCTATACATGTACCTGATCATCCTTTATTAAATATTTCTGAAGGCTGTTAGATTACAAACCACCCCGTATTGCAAATGACCTGTATTATCTGGAGAGCAAAAAATCGTGATCTATTTAGAGATGACCTCAGTGTCGATGTCTCTATCATACCAAACTGAGAGGAAAGAACGAGAGATGCTGCTCTGAGTTAAAATACAAGCAAATGAATTAGTGTTCAGCAGGAGTATTTATAATGAGTTTTCAATAGGCAGAACTTGTGATAAAGGAAAAGAAGTTATAAAATTCTGTAAGAGTATAAACTGTGGTGTGAAAATACTGGTTTGCTACTATTTGCATAATTTGAATTTACTCAGGCATGATGAATCTTAAAATAATTCTTCCACCTCCCTTTTTGGAATTCCGTTTCTGTTAAGTGAAGCTCACAAGTTGGACTTGAGGTAATTGTTTTCCTCTTTCCTGAATCTCTAATTTTTTAGTACTGCGGTAACCTAAAGTTAGACAACTTTCAATCTTATTTCACAACTGTGGTGACAGAATGCATTTATGTATCTCCTTGAGGAAGGGTACCTTTGAGTGATGAATACGAACCATGATTGTGTAGAGGAGAGGCACTTTTAACCCTCCAAATACACCAGAATTATCCCCATTAGGAGCGGGGAAAAGAAGGGATGAACTTCAGCTCTTTTCACATTAACAAGAAATGGGAAAGGAAGGGGCAGGTATGGAGAGTAAAGAACAAGACCTGTATTTTATATAAAAAGTATAGAAATAAATAAGGAGCTAAAAATCATGTCTGAGAAACAAGGGGAAAAGTCATTCAGAAAGCTGATTAAATACAAGTAAAACACTCTGAACTAAGCAATTCATCTACTTAAGTCCGATCCTTCCCTAAAAAATAGGTCTGTCTTTTATATTTCATTGGCGTTAAAAGTTGTTGACTGCACTATCACATGTAATCTCTTTTTTTCTGTGCAGGGTTAACATTCTCATCTGTGCATGTTCTGTTAAAATAAATACTATCAGGAATGTCATGCCATTATTTTAAAACAAAAATGATAAGCATTTTAGCTGGATATGATGGCTGGCTGCTGCTAAGGCTGTTATCAAGAAATTTTGCTTGCTTTTACTTTTTAACCACCCAGAATTTATGCACATCCTCTGCATCCACAGTCTGTATGCAATAGAGACCAGTTATTAGAAGAGGTCAGAATTACTAGGTATCATTTTACTGAAATAAATATTTGTGGGAAAGTTACTGTTTAAATATTTTGTCAACTCTGTCCTGATAATCTCTAGTATGCTTTTACTATAATTCCCTAAAAATAAGTTTTAGAAATATTTTGTGGTTTCACACCATTAAAAAAAAAAAAAAGTTGTTAAGGGAAAACCATAAAACATAAATTTTGCTTACAGAAGAAATGTGTATTCTCCTCAGAATGCTGGTGGTTGAGCATTTTCTGGAGATCTGAAGATGGATCAAAATGGGTACCTGAGGTTCCCTAAATTTGCCACTGCAGGAGTCGTTGGAGCTGCGGCAGGGCCAGGCAGCTCCAAGAAACCCACATGTGCCACCCTGTGCCTTCTCGACTTGGCTGATGCAGTGCATTTTGAGAGCAGAACTCGCTCGGTGGCAGGCCTGAGGCCGGAGCTGGGCTCCATGGCCGTGCTGCTGTTCCAGCCCGGACAGGGCTGGCCGTGCCAGGCACAGGGCGTGCAGCTTCACAGCTGCCTCACAAGCTGGGATACCTGGGGCATCGAACAGAGCCTTTGTGACCATCTTGACCACAGCTGGTCACTGAAATGCTGCACTTGAGAGGCTGTGGAAGAGGGAAATGCATCTTTGAAAGAACCTCCGACTGAAAACCTCCACTCCATTTTGCAGGATAGTGCGTTGGAGAGGAGAGACTAGAGATGGGATAGAAACAAATATCTAGGGGTTTTCTTTTTATGTTACAGTTTTTTCTATCACCTCATGATCAATATGCAGTGGAATAAAATATCATTTAATATATTGTTTTTCCTGAAGAATATTTTGCAAAGTTAGACACACATGGTATTGACTTTTCAAATCAGTTGAAGCTGTCTAGCTGCTTTAAAAGTACATCAGGAAAGCAATGATTAGCATAAGCAAAATCAATAGTAAGTGAGAGGGACTATGATTTTCTTAAAGTAACTATGTAATCCCTTTTTTCTTACGGTAACATATTTTCCACAAAGAAGACTCTTCAAGGTTGAATCTTGTACAGTCTCCTCCCCCTCTCCACTCTCTCTCCCCC
>VZRQ01001478.1:318678-443864 GCA_013397975.1 Machaerirhynchus nigripectus
CTTCCCGGGGACTGCGGAGCTGTGAGGGGAACACCCAGCGCCGCATCCATCGGCGGCTCCCGGGCCGCCGTCCCGCCCTGCCAGGGTAAGCTGCTCCCGCCGGAGCGCAGGGGATGCCAAGTGGGAAAATCAAGTTTCGGGAACTACGTGGGGATCGGCACATTGGCTCGCGTCTGCCGGATAATTTGTGATTAACCAGGAGTGCGTTATCAACCCGGCGATGTCCAGGCTCATTCGGGAGGATCGCTTTGCTGCCTATTAAGGATGTGATAGACTAATATTTGCTATTGTTGCTGTTTTTTAGGTTCTCTTTTCCCTCTCTATCGAGTCTGCCCCTCCCTTCGCTAGCCTGTTTAAAACCAGCAAGCTTCATTTTCTTAGCAGACAAAGGTCGATCACAGCTTTTATTTCTGAATGCAAATGTTCTAGGACTTGTGCCAGTCCTGCCTTCATTGAGCACAATATAGCTGCTTTCCTGAATGGCGCTTCCCCCTTCCCTTCTAAAAAATAAAAATAGAAGGGAGCTTAAGAGAAGAAACAAAGTTGGGCAGTGCAAGTTTTTTACATTTGTTTAATATTTCAGTCTGTGTGAAGCATTATTAAGCATCCCTGTGCAGAGCAGCTGTAACGTAGCCACCAACCAGTGCATAGGGTTTATTTGTAGGGACACATACGAGAGAAGGGACCTGGTGGCATTGCTCAACTCCTGGCTTTGCAGGTAACTATCTGATGCTCTTCAGTCATTGTATCTCATCCCAATTACATTTCCTGATTTTCTTAGCAACGTGAATTTGAACATAAATATTTTCAGCATTCATGTTTAAATTTTTTAATACCTGGAATTGCTCAGGATTAGTTTCTAATTACCATTTTTATCATATATTTAAAAAATACTATTTTTCAAGGCCTTTAAAGGTCCATAAGTGCCAAAAGTGTATTTTCTTTTTATCTTTTATGTGTGCGCCCTGGCACATGCTCACGCGCACTCCCACTCTCTCTCTCTTCGGCTGTTAATGAAGGAATTTATTTTAAGTAGAATACTTAAATATTAGAGTAATGCCATTTATAGACCAAAGTAGCATGTGGATAGAGACGTACTGAGTTAGGCGCAATTTGACAGACGGTTAAACACTTAAGATTTATTTTTATTGTGAAATTGCCAGACTCATGATAATAGGTATTTTCAATTCTTTATATAGACTAGTCTATGTGGAAATTAAAGTATCTGGAAATAAATATATTTTTAAGACACTTTATGAAGAAACAAGTTGTTTCACATATATTTCTAAACCAAAGTGTTTTTTCTGTGGACTGGAAAAAATGGGGGGCTTGTGTAAAATATTCTAATCTTTTCCTGTTAATTTTATTTATGTCTAGGATTTAAAGTAAATAACAGACTAAATACAAATAAGTTTGGGGCTTTTCTACGCAGGGGAAAAAAAAAAAAAAAAACCAAACCAAAAAAAGCAACCAAACCAACCAACCAAAAAAAAAAAAATTCCCCCCCCCCCAACCAAAATAATTTGAAAATACCTAGTGACTTATACAAAAATAGTTTTAAATTCAGGCCATTGACAGCACTGTATCAAAACCATTTCCATATTGGCATTGCATTAGAAGTGTTTTATGGCAACGTAAACTAAAATATAACTCATAACTGTAAGTAGTAAAGCAGTATTTATTGGCTGATCATGCTTAAAGTAACTAGAGAATGTTTTAGTGAACTGCATAGATTAAGAAAGGAATTTAGGAGCATATGGCTTAGTGATAGCTAAAATTAATTTCTTCGAAGTAGTTTTTAGAGGCCTGTAGCAGCTACATTTATTTACAATGCAAATAAAATATTAGTTGAGGGTGTTAACTTGTAGTTGTTATAAAATCACAAACTGCTGAACACTCCTCACTGAGAAATTTCAGAGTACTTGGTGATATTGCTCCTAATGATGCTCTTTATCTAAATAAGATTTTTTTTATCCTTAGGTTGTAATACTTGGGGGCTGTTTTGTTGGTGAGGACTAGCTTAAAGGAATATAAAATTGTTTCTCGCATATTAGTTCATTATTTTGTCGTGGCTGCTAGAAGTGACCTCTGAAAGTAAAAGAAGCAGAATTGCCTGATTTATTTCACTGTAAGGGTTTCTATAAGTATGCTGAAAATTAACATAGCAGTGTATAAAGACCACGTGCATGTTAATTGAAGAGGGATTAAAATCTGTTCATTATATTGGCAATTTCCAGGGTTTAAATTTAAAATTATTTTTAGTGTGTAACTTGAAATATAACTGCTGCTAGAAGTATTCAGCCCCTCAGATAAATGTCTTCAGAAATTATGCATGTGAGGTGGAGCATTTACATTTTGAAAGTGTTTTGTGTTGGAGTGCCAAGATTCTCGTACAAAATGTTTGGTGCATGGAATGAAAAATGAAAAGCGTAGACAATACTTTGCTTAATTAAAATATTTTTTTCATAGCTGGCTAGATGAAGTTTGGCATATTTTCAGGTAATAATTGAGTGAAACACAGTGAAAATAATCTAAGATAGATTGAGTTGGGGGCAAACTGAGTGTTTCTCCCTCATCTCAATCCTCCAAATGGAATTTTGTCCTCCAAAAGGAAATTTAAGGAGTTGCTGATAAATGAACTCTCTCTTCTTAACCTCCCACCTATCTTGGCTGAAAATCTGGCTTTTACCTACTAGTGTGGAGAATGTGGGGAACACAAGGGCAGGGTCCATGTGTTCTAGGCCTGGGAGGGGTATGGAGTTCTGGGCAGAGCCGTGCTCTGTGCATGGCACAGCAGTGATCCCACAGGAGCAGGGTCTGCAGGCAGGCGGGCTACCATGGGATCCTTACTGCCAGAGATAGCAAGCGGGCCGTCTGGCTGAACTTTTTAAAATTAATTGGAATTTTGTCTTGATGAATGTTACCGGATTTGGATTGAGGTAAGAGAGATTTTATTGTGGATAAAGGTGAGAGAAAAGGGAGGAGGAGGTGGAGAGGAGAAGGGGAAGGAGAATGGAGTGGGAATTGGCTCTTTGAGATGTGGCTGCAGTCCGGGGTTCTCGTCTTTGTTGAATATATAGGATGGGTAGGACTGTGAGGCTGGACTGCGTTTTGTGTGGCTCTGTGGGTACAGCACTATCTTCTCATAGTACATGCCAGGTATTCATAAACCTTTTGTAGCAGCTAAGGAGAAATAAAAGGAGTGGAAGGAATGCCTTGTTTCATCCAGTTTTCTTGGGGAAAAAAAACCCAGAATTTTTTTTGAGGAGGGGGGCAGAACGTAATTCACATCCACTCAGCGCTTCATCAGCTCCCCTGCGAGCAGAATAGGTTCTGTGCTGCGCTCGGCCTCCGTCCGTGTGCCACATGTTCCATAAACCTTGGCAGGGCCTTGGCGCTCAGAGTCTGCCGTGCACATGGGTGCTCAGGGCAGGGACAGGCCTGTGATCGAGACACCTTCCCTCAGGAAAATGGAAATGCGCTCTAATTAGGCATTTTTCCTGCTAACTGCATCAGTCCTTCGCAGCTTGAAGCAGGTGCCGGTAATCAGCCCTCCCTCCTCCCCCCGCAGTGGTGGTGCTTGTGCAGGTCTGAGATGCACAACAAAGCCACGCTGCCACAGTTCTAATGCTGATTTATGGCACCTGTACCTGTCCGAGAAGGGGGGAAATATAATTTAAAAATAGGATTGCATGTCTTTTGTTTGTCAAATAAGACACAGTGTGGCGTGTATTTCCTCATAGCCGCATGCGTGTTCGTGCAGCGTGTGCTCGCCCAGCGCGTTTGATTGTCGCAGAGATAAGTGTTCATTTATTCAGTATGCGTGCAGCTAGCTAGACTCACATTTGCAGCCAGAAGACAAAAAGTTGGAATCCCTGTAGCCAGCACAATAGACATTCCCCAGCAGAGTGATCCCAGTAGATAGAAAATGGATGGGTAGATGCTTGGAAGTGCACACTCACTTTTGCAAGTCCTGAGTTTATCTGCTGTAAACTGTACTGGGCTGTGCAGATCTGTACTTGTTTATGCATTTGACTCCATACCCGAGCCACAATACATTGAATTCTATTGAGCTGAGTTTGATGGGCTTTGGAGCAATCCCCCTCCACCAGATATTCACTAACGTAGTCTGTGTGCACATTTGTGGAATCACTAATAAATCTGGCCTGTAACTTCTCACTAGAGAGCAAACCAGCCTGTGATTCTCTTAGGAATGGTGCAGAAACCTGTCCACAGGTATTCCTCTGCACTCGCGGAGGGTATTTTAAATCTCCAGTTCTAGAAGGGTTTAATTTAAATTTGACTTACCATCTCCAAAATAGAATGCCATTCTGTTCCAGATGCCTTCATTTGTAGAGGGATATGTAGGAATAAAATGCCCAGGATCAGGCCCTTTGCAGCCTGTCTTTTAAAAAAAATATACCATCAAATATGAGATCTCATTCTTTTGAGTTGCCCTTTATAAAAACTGTCTTTTTTCACAGATTAGTGTTACCATTTATTTAGTAGTTGTATACTCCTCATTCTTGCATACGTTTGAAATTTGCTATTCTGTACCTCTAGAAACAAAGGATCTGATCCAAAGGCCTCTGAAGGCAACGGGGGTTTTTCCACCGACTTCAAATGGGATTTGGATTAAGACTATATACATAATAGTTTCAAATAAAGATCTGACTGCTATAGTGGATTTCAGGGTCTTCCACAAAACTTTCCAAAACTCTCATATTGTCTAGGCATGATGCTCCGAAATACACATCTAAGCACGAAGCATGTTTTGTTGTTTTGCTTTAAAAAAAAAAAAAGGGNAAAAGAGGGAATGCTGGGTCAATATTTGGTATGTAGCTGATGCATTACTTTATGCATTCGTTATTTAAATTAGGGCAGCCTTTTTGGAAGGAGTCTATAGATTTGAGATGGCAGTGTACTGCCTATTTATTTTTACACGCGTAAATTTAAATTAACCTCAACCGTCGTATCCTGTTATCTGCCAAGGAAAACATTTAGCTCCTGTCCAATCTCTGTGGAGTTTCAAAGTGGTTTGCTCTTTTCAAACTTGTTAAAGCACAAATAGAAAAGTAAATTGCTTTGCATACCGATCGAACATTTTGCAAAGGGAAGGAAGAGGAGCTAAGGAAAAACAAATTTATTATTATAATAACCAATATACCTTTATCAAATATTAATTAAGTCATCATTTTCTAGAGCCCATGATTGATTGTATTTGAATTGCTGACTGATATTTTGCCAGACTTTAAATCTGAGGGACACTTAGTATGTTGCCCATTTATTCAGATACCTTCACACAGTTACATTTGCTGTGGCATTCATTCAGCTCCTGAAGTTCTTTTGTCAGTGTAAGCAGACATTTCCAGAGGAGAAGGCAGCTACAATTTCAATAAGAAAAGAGTTCACATGGTTTTATAACTACAGAGGCAAATATTTTTGGAGTGCCAAATTAGAAAAAATAGCGCTATTTAGACTGGTCTTGTTTTTATTTTTCTCTAATTTTTTTTTTCTCATTTTATGTAGTTTCAAAAGTAGGAAAGTATGCTGCAAACAGTTGATCTCAGGAGCTAGAAAACAAGGAGCAGCACCATCAAGTCTATTTATTTTAGTGCTGGGGGGACAGGTTGTGGAGCTGAGTAGCTTAGAGAAATATGTGAGAGCAGAGAGTTTTTGTTTTTCACAGCCCTGCTAGGCCAAGGTGCTTCACACTGGAGTTAATTCCTCAGAGAGAGGAGTCAGTTCCAGTGACCTGTAAAAGTGATCACCAAATGCTAGTTTTTTGATACAAGTTACATTATTATTTCTAAAGCATTGCTCACAGTAACTGGTCTCGTGGAATCGCAGTAGCATAGGTGATCGAGGAGGGGTTGTTCTATGGGAGAGTTCATTTGCATTTTCATCTGCAGGATGTAATAACCATAAAGCAGCTACAAATATTGACAGTGTCTCAGATGGACAGTTGTTTCAGTTCAGGCAGTTCTGTGTTGGTGAACACAAAGCTTTGACATGGACTTTTATTGCACTGGCAGTCTGTTCAGAGCTGCTCTTGCATTTTATTGGGATGCAGTCTGCAAAAGGCTAGGAAGGCTGTTTTGTTGCATCCAAGAGATTTTGATCGCTGTATTTGTTTTGCTACCCAAACACAAAGAGCTCTGGTATATTTACTTCTACATTTGTATATACAGCAAGTATTATTTTCAAAAGATTTTCCTCTTTGATAAATCGTTCTTTATTTTCTTCTTTTTTATGTATATATTTATTTTTCTCTCTGGTTGCAGATTTTTTTTTTTAAAGAAAGGAGATTTCTCATGATAGTTTTGTTACCTTTGGCAGATAAGATGTATTGTCTAATTTGCCTATAGGAAACAAAATAGTATATCCAGTCCTGAGTCAGTGGAAAGTCTCCCACAGATATCAGAGGGTTTTGGATTGTACTCTCAAACCCAAATAACACTAATTTAAAAACCTGATGCAGGAAGCCTGAACTCAAATGACTCTTAAAGTGCATTTAAAGAATGCTACATTCTGCACAACGTTTGGACTTGGGCAATGAGCTTTTGTACCTTCTTGCTTTACCCAGTTTAACCCAAGGAGTGTCAGAGTCCTGCTCTGGTTTTAAGGGATGCGGCATCAGTATTCTTCCTACTCCAGCACATATTTATGAATTGCAGGGTGCACGGGAGGAATTGATCACATTATCCCAGAATGGATGGAAACTCTGTTACAGGCCCAAAGTACATATATAATTTTGCTGCAGGGGTTCATCATGAGGTTTAGTTTTAGTTTTAATGCAGTGTGATATATAGGGTTTTTTTGATTGCTTAGTTATTATGTGAATAAATAAATTACATTTTAAAATTTATTTTATTAGTAACCATTTTATAAAAACAGTCTTTCAACTTGATCTGTTATGAAGATAGCTAGTTACCAGTTTTTAATTGAAGGTTATATGTTTCTCATTCTATAATTATTATAGAAGGAGGAATTAACATGATCACGTGGAAATTTTGTTTCTTAAATGGAGATTTACATTGATGGATTGAAGGTTTAAGGTGCAGATTTACATTTAAATTACATATTACGTGACATTTACATTTTAAATTATACAAAAACAATTATTTCTGCTGTCTTATTGGTACCTTCTGAATGTCTCTGTAAAATGATTTCATTTAACCTACTCTACTATATATATATCTCACATATACGGTCTGAGTATTTTTTGTATGAGTGCGCTCCTGTTTGGTGTAAATAAAAGTTAAGTTGCATGTATAATATTCACATGTATACATTTAAGATGCTATTTAGCACTTTACTTAGAGTAGTGATTACTTCTCTATAACACAAAGTGTTTTGGGGGGTGGTATTTAACAGCATAAAAATTATATCTATCTGATGGCTAGCATTTTGTTTTCCCCAAAATGTTTTCAGGAATCAAAACTCAACAATGTTGCTTAAAAGAAGATTAAGGATTTCTAAGTAATTATTTAATTAAAATCTATTTAGGAGTTGCACATGGCTGCAGGTGCAGCCAGCTGGGAACAAGGTGGCTTAGAGTCTGGAGGAGAGGGCTGATTTAGGACAGCAAAGCCAACTGGAAGGTGGTTGTACCTGCTGTAAGGAGCAGGCCAGAGTGGAAGACAGGAGTGAGATCAGAATAATTGTAATTTTCTAAGGAGACCTTCATGTTTGTGGACGGTACCATACATGTATGTGTGTCCGTGCTGGTGCAGGTCCCTTTGGTCAGTGACACTGCACGCCACATCTTGCAATCGGTTTTATCAAGTTGGAAGGAACTTAAAGTATGAGCGTAATTCTCTTCCCAAAATAGATTTCTTTACACTGTCAGTTGTAGATGGCGGGTTTGCATTCATATAAGGTTCTGGGCTGGACACAGAAGCTCTAAAATTCCATTATTGTTGAAATAATTGCTGCAAGCCTTTTAACTTTTGATGCCTGCTGAGTTGAATACCCAAAGAGTCCACAAAGGCCTGGTGGTGGGTTGGATTTCACCTGGAAAAGGGGGGTGAGTGTGCCTGTATCCAGTCCCTCAATTTTGTAACTTTTCTTGACTTCAGTAAGTTCCTCCTGAGATACAATCTAATCTGAAGCTAAATTGAGGAGCAATTGAAGGATCAGCCGGAAGTGCTAACAAGTTCTCCTGAATGTTAATCTGTAAAAAACTAGGCCTAGGCCTTGACTCTGTATATTAGTTTTAGGGTTCCAAGTAGTGGAAGAACAAATAGAAAAGCCTCACAATTCAATTAACCAAGAGATCAAGCTAAAAAATCACTTTGCCAGTGCACTTGCAGCCTCTGTTCTGGCTCTGTATCACCATTTCTGTAGAGCATTCAGGACAAAAAGGTTTCCACAGGTGACCACTGGCTGTTGGGTGGGTATTGCTTCTAATGGCAATTAAAAAAAATAAAGCCATTCTTCACAGAGTGAATTTCATCTTCTTGCCGATGACTAGTTCAAGGCCTACATAGAGTTTAAGTCTTGCTCAAACCACTACAGGCAGCCCCCAGCCTTTTTCTGGCTGTCACGTTCCATGAGCTACTACTGTAGGAGCCACTGGAAGAAATAATAGGTACAAAGAATAATTTGTATTGTGCCATCAAAATCACTGGAGTTAACACTTCTGGGACTGCATATTATTTTGATCACAGAGTTTATTTAGTCATTCTTCTGTCTTTTCTTATAATATCCTTTAATTTGTAAAATATGCATCTAGGCATGCTATTGTCCAGAAATTAAGTGTTGATGAAATGGGATGTGGGAACTGTGGGGAGATTATTTTTCACTCAGCTTGAGTGTAAGAGTAAGAGCCTCTTCAAGTTTCCTCCTCCTCCCGTGCCTCAGCACCTCCCCTTGTAAGTTGGAGATAAATCTGGTGTTGCCTATGAGATTTCTGCTGTGAGAAACAGCTGATGTCTGAATAAACCATGTACAGCAAATGCACAGCACAGAACACCGATCTGGGAAGGGAGAGTTGCTCAGAATGCAGAGCCTGAAGAATCTGAGGGGTCCGGCACTGCCTTGCACAAGGGGCATATTGTAGTCTAGATCTGGGATGTAGCTGCTGTTCTAGGCCTTGACTGCTTTTGAATGGAGGCTTTCTCTCAGAGCTTTGGGAGGCCTTGTCTCCCAAAATTTGGTAGTATTCTTACCAAAGTGGAAAGGTTATGTATTGCTTGCCGTGAAGTTTCTTTCATCACCACCATCTTGTAAGTTAATCACTCTGTTTTATGCTTTGATAAATAATAGGAGAGACTAAGCCACTCAGCATCTGCATCAGCATACCCCAAGTCAAAGTCCAAGTTTGATCAGAACAGCTTGGGAGAAAGATGCTGTGAAATTGCCTGGTCTCTTTTTCTTCCAATAGAGGATTCTGCTGTGCAAGTAATTAACATCCAGTATTTTGATAGCATCTTAAGATTATATGAGGAAGTTAGTTAGATCATTGTATAAAAAAAGTCCAAAAAACAAAACAGCCCCCCCAAACCTTTACAGAATACTAAACAATGACCATGAAAACTAAAACTTACAAATCATAACATTTTATGTGCTCCCTGCGGAACAGAAAGCTGGAAGGCAACTTTTAAAAATAAAGACACAAGCATATTTTACATGTTTTGTTTGCTGGCTCTTTTGGGTTTTTTTCTCTCTGACAATTCTATTCTTTTTATCCTACTGCTTGCCTAAATGTAATTGAGTTTGGGATTTCTTTCTTTTTGCAACAGCCTCTCCTCTGTTTGAACTAGGAGCTTGGTTTCTGGGAGCCAGGAAGCAGGTTTGCCCACACTGGCACTGTGGTACTGCAGTGGCTGGAGCAGCAGATGTCTGGGTCACTCTGTGTCCAGTGTCCATTCCTCAAGGGCACAGCCACCCTGGAGTACCCCAGACATACGTGGGGTGCTCAACAAGGAGCAACTGAGTGCATGGAGCCACACTGGTTCTACCATGTGGATGGCTCTAGCAGGCCAGGGAGTCCCAGGAACACTGGAAAAGCTGCTTGGGTTTAGTTTTCCCTCCATTTTTAGTAAGTGTGCCTGTGAAAAAGAAATGCTGCAGGTTCTTATGCATAGGCCTGACCAGCACACCCACATGTAGTCCCAGACTGGGACTCTGTGTGTCCTCTTTCCATGTCCTCTCCACCTCTCCACTGCATCCCCTCTCCCCTCATCCACAGCTGCTTGGTGCTGAGTGGCAAACCAGTCCTTTGAACCATAAGTAGGAATACAGGAGTCCTGCAGGCAGACTTCTCTGAAACATTTCCTAGTATTCCTCTGCCCAGTTCGGCAGCTTTATAGTCTGATTATTAATGGCTCTGAAAATCTTCGGGTGAGTGCTGCAGGGCCCCTAAGTTGTGGTGCTGGTGTTTATTTCGGTGTCTCCAGCTGGCTCAGGAGTGCTTCTGGTAACTGGTGGTCCTGGACTTTAATTCCCACTTCCAGGCCCAGCTGCATATGGATGTCCTGAGCACCAGGGGCATGTAAGCTGACCGGGGCAGGCGGCTCCCCTCCCTTGTTTGCAGTATCAGTCGAGATCAAATGGGAGAAATTAATATGATAAACCTAAACAGAAAAAGAGAAGGTGCAGATGTTCCAGTCTGGACTGTGGGGTTGGGCAGTGTTTGTAGCCATCTACATGAAGTGAGTGCTCCAGGTTTTCTTCATGCTCTTTGCACGAGACTTCCAAACTTCTGTGATTTTTTGGGTTTTCCCCACTCTTTCTTTCTTTACCCTTTAGGTCAATTGACATCCAGTGTTTCCAACATTCCTGGTAGGCAAAGCTCTGTTTGCAGGCATTGTTTTGCTTGTGCACCTCCTGTGTAGTCGGTGCCTGCCTTTGACTGATACGCAGGTCGGAGGAAAGCAGAGGAAGCTCCCTGTTCTCGGTGAAAGGTGTGCTCAAAGCGATGAGCAGGTTTCAGCAGCCTGAAGCAAAGGCCTGGGAACTCCTGCTGCCACAGCCAGACTGGCGTGGTTTCAGTGCACTTTTAGAGAAACATGTGTCAATTGCTCCGGGAGTTCATTGTCAGAGATAATGAGAGTTGCAAGTACATGAGAGATCTTAGTTAGGAAGAAAATCAATGGTAAAACAATGTTGCAATCTATAGCCTCAGTAAATCACTTACTTTTGAAATCTGGTTCTGCTCAGAGGTGAAACCTTTTCCATTCATGTTTGTTGAATCACATTATTAGAGTAGTAAGTCACTGTTTGGAAGGTTTTGTTTTGTTTGTGAAAGAAGCCCTTCCAGTAACTCCTCAAACTCCTCACAGTTGTTTTCTTTCTGTCTTATTTTAAAAAGTGGAATTTTTTACGAGATACATTTGAATTTTACTTTGCAATCTGTAAAAGGCTCCTCTCTAGCATGGAATATACACATTGCAGATTATTTAACAGGAAGCCAGTTTTTGTTCTGTGCATATATTTTATGAATAAGTTACTAGTATCACTTATTCTTATTGCAGATATACTGCTGCAAATAATGTGAAGACTTGTATGACTTGTACCTCTGTAGGTGTTTTGCAAAGACTAACACCATGAGACATTAAACCTCTCCCTAAAATATATGAGAAAAAGAAATGACATAAAAATTTTTCTTTGAGAAACAGAGACAGAGAAAAAAAATAAAGACAGCTGGGTGAAACATGTTTCTGTTGATTTGAAAAGTCATATTTTATTTTGTCTAGCAATCAAGATGCATTTTTTTCTTTTTAGAAAATAAAAATACATAATTGATTTCCAGTTTGAAAAAATAGAAGACCTACAATTCCATATTCCACACGGTTTCATTTTGCTCTCCGATTTTAATTCTGCATTTGTGTGTCCTGTTTTCAATACAAACTTCGGTGTTGAAATCCACTGCTTTTGTAAATTTTTCCTTTATAAGGAGAAAGATGCTGATTTCAGTTCAGATAGGTAAAGCAACAGACGTGACTCTGTAGCTGCTCCTGGTGAAGGAAGAAGCATGGTAGCTTCTGGAATGGCAGCATCAGACCCCGAGTAATTGTCTCTGCAGTAGCCCTGTGCTGGTGCTGGACTGCTGGGCAGGCTCATCTTCAACAGCTCTCCTGGTGCTCTCCTGTTTGCTGTACCACTATTTAATTTGTCTCATCTGTGGCACAGTCTCCTCTAAAGAGCTGGAGCTTCAGATGAAAATGTAGTTCTCAGGCAGAAAGGAACTGCAGTAAAAGTAGTTGTATTACTGGTTCATCCTATGATTAATAGTAAGACTTGCTTAGAAGTTAGTCTTTGATTTCCTCTGTTTAATTGTAGCCCTGAGTGAAATGGGTTTTTGATTTATAGAAAATGCAAAATTGGGTACAGAAAGTTTTAAATTACAGTAACAGTAAAAAATTTCCCACAATAATCATCCCATATTGTTTCAATTCAAAAGAGCTAGGGCTTGATTTGTATGGGAAAGAACCCATAGCAGCCAAGTTCCACATTTGAAACTGGGGAGAGGGGAGGATCAATTTGATCTTTTCTGAGAGTATAAAAATATGCCTGAACTTCACTATGTAATACTTTTATTATATATTCCCTCTCTGGAAGGGTGTGTGTTGATTAATTAATTTAGAATAGCTCTTTTCTTACATGGATACCATGTAAAAGCAAGTAGAAAAATTGTGTTTGAACGTACAAGAACATAGGTTAAAAAAGCAGAAGCTGTAACAACAGCAATGGCTTGTAATCATGGTGGAAAACTGATCTATTCTGTTTTATGATATTTGCATTATGCAGAATGGTTCAATAAACTGTGAAAGTTCTAACAGCTGTAGTTCATTAATAGTAGCTTTAATAATAGTAGTTTAATTCCTAAGCTACTTTTTCGAAGTCCGTTGTGGCTGATCTCACTTTTGCTGCACCATATTTATGTTGACTTTTTCTTTCATTAGACCACAATGCCTATGTGTGTTTACAGCATTAATCCTAGATGTTGAAATTCTGGATAGTTAAAATATGTTAAGTATCATTGAAGCTATTCTGGAGTAAATGACTTCGCTTCAACGGATGAGACCAAATTCTGCCCTGTTTAAGGGGTAAATGCTGAAAAACACTGATCTGACCTATGAAAGTTTGCATGCATGTTCCTCAGAATAGGAGTTTTGGCCCTTTATATTTTCTTTTTTGTCTACCACAACACAGTTAAAAATAATTTTGAAATTATTAATGCAGTTGTTATTCTGTTGGCCAGCTTGGTGGTTTTTAAAATTCTGCTTCACAGTCTCTCCTCACATACAGTTTTATTTGGAACACACTGAGTTTACAGTTTGAATATAAAGTGCTGCTTCTATTCCATTTGATTTGGCATGACCGAGATGTAAAATCTAAACATAAAGCATAGTATTGATCCATTTATAAGCATTTTCAAATTGTACTGCACTTCTTGGATAATTTATTGTTGTAGTATTTTAAAGTCAGGTGAGCTCTGCATTTGTGCTATAGCCTGACAGTTTAATCAAGATACAAATTTAGAAACAAATCAGCACTGTCTTTTATATAGTGCCTCTAAATCCATGGTAATTTGTACCAGACCTCGGTAACAGGAAAGGATCGCCGTTTCATGCTACCAACACCAGTGGGTGTTGCTTCCCAGCTGCATCTTATAAGAGAAGATGCAAGAGAAATTAAAGGATCCCCACATGCATTTTTCTGTAATGTACCTTCTGCAGAGTACGAGGTTGATGGAAAATTCCCTTGAATTCAGTGTGCGAGCCGGCTGTAAATAGTGCCATATGTTCTGCACGCTTTAACTCCTACCTTTTGAGAACACTGGGCAGTTTTTAAGTCTGCTTTCTTTACTTTCTAGTTTTGAAATGTTTAAATAGGTTAGGTTTAAAAAACCTAAAAGCTTGTACTCTGCAAACTCAGAACAGGGAGGGGAGAACTCAAGTGCTGCTGGTGCCTACCCTGGCTGCCTCGGGACTCTCCCAGAGGCCTGTTTCAGGGAGCTCTGCCGTGCCAGGACGTCCCTTGCAGCACGAGCTCGTCCCTGCGCGCTCAGCTCCAGCGTATCTGAGCTATAGGCTGAGGCTGTGTGCGCTGGCAGCACAGATGGAGTGTGCTCTCATTAGGGCTGTTTGTTGCCTGTTGGAACACACAGCATATTTCTACCGTGGCATCAACAGTTTCTAAGAACTGAGGTCAAAATAAACAGGTTGCAGTTGGATTCAGGAACAGTCTGGGAAACAACTTAAAATTCCCTGCTTAGGCATAACCATATTCCTAAATAGGTGGGTAAAAAGGCATTCTCATAGCAAGGGTTCATCTGAATTGATGCTTAGTGTGTGCAGACCAGCATGGAGTTGCAGGGGCATGGCTAGTAAATTTTCTACAGATACTGGCACATCTATGCAAAATTGACCTTATTTTAAATAAATGAGCAAATTTAAGCACAACACTCCTGCCCTGTTTCTCCTGATCTTTGTAGTGCTTGAGCAAAGTGAAAGCGATGTCCTCGTGCCCACTTGGAAAGTGCCTGTTTTAACCAGGCCTCAGCCCCCTGTGCAGGCGCGGACGTTGCTGGAGGCCCCGGCGTGCGCGGGCTCTGTGCGGGAGCGAAGCTGGGGTGCTGGCAGACAACCTCTGGCAAGCCTCCTGGAAGCTGCTTTGAGTTGCTACTGCCCCAAATTCCCCACCCCACCCTTTCCCTGGGGATTAGTGCTTCCTCAGCAGAACCTGCACCTGAGCTGCCTCATTGCAAACTCACAGGTCCAGCTGTGGCCCTTGGAAGGGCATCGCTCACTGCGGAGCTGCTGCAGCACGCCCGAGGTCTGAGCCTGTGGATTCAGCGTGGAGAGCCCTCACCTCCAGCAGCCGGGTGGAGCAGACCGCTGGGAAAAGGGACTTCGGTGTGACGGCGAGATTCGCCAGTGCCCCTTCCACCACTGGTAAGTATTTACAGGAACAGCCCATACACGCACTTGCATTCCGGGTGACAACCTGGCCCCACAGGCATGAGCTGAGTTTTAGCCAGGGATATGAGTGAATGCAAGGCCTAATTTGTCGTTTTTAACAAGCCAGCAAAATTTTATGTAACAGGACAAATACTTGTGATGATTTTTGGCTTGAGTAGAGATGTAAGTAGATTCGCTTCCTGACAGAATCAGCAACAGTCACTTGTAAAGGTTTACTCATATTTACCTGGTCACAGTTCTTTTACAGCCAAAGGAACTATCCTGTTTGTTGAGCTACAAACACACAAAGGCATAGCAATCTGCTAGATGTTAGAAAATGTTCTCATGAGTTTAGTTAGAAAATGTTCTCATGGGATTTGGGGTTTTTTGGGCGGGGAGGGTTTAATGTAACTCTAGTTTCAGTGGTAAAAATTAAAAAACAAAGTTATTTTTTCTTTTTCAGAAATGAAACATTATTGAGCCGTATGGTATGCATAACAGTAAATGGCTAATACAGATATGTGTAGTGGAGTAGTGAAAAGAAGTGTCAAAAGAACTACGAAAATTTTGAAGATTAATATGGAAAGATGTGTATAATTCTCTAAAAGAAAGGGTAAAAAAGAAAGTCTTCCCATATTCTTTGCTGCTACCAGTTTACTGCTGTTGCCATTCTTACTTCCCAATGTCATGAGGCCTTCAGTGGTCTGTATTACAACCACTAGAATAATATTATCATCCCTTACTTTTTCACAGTGACAGGGAAACAGCACTCCTTGAATACCTTGTTTATGGGATGATCTTACTGTCTCCACCAGGTTTTCTGGTGCTGGTTCTTGCTGCTGTTCTCCATAGGCCTCTACACACAGTTTGTGTGTAACAATGTGCCTTTCCATCCTTGACCCTGGCAGGTCTGGTGCAGCCTCATTCATCCTGACCCACCACCTCTTCCCTGCTCACAGACAGCTGCTGAGTCTCAAGCTCTTCACTGACTGTGAATGCAGTTGGGAACACTCTCCTCCCCCCCACTTTCAAGTTGGCTCTCAGAGCCCATCGCAGATGGTCTGTACCTCATACATAATAAAGATTTTTTTTTTTTCTTCTGAGGCGGGTTTCTGTGAATGTGAGAGGCAGACAGTCTGGCAAGCTTAGACCTGTGTTTTTGTATTTTTTTCTAAGTGAGCCTTGAGGGATTTGTTTGCCATACTTTGGAACCCCTTAGTAGCTTATGGAGCTCAGTAGTATCTTGGTTCCAGAGGCTGGAACCTGATTTGTCCATAAGGGGAAATTATACACATTGGCAAAATGGAGTTAGGGCCCAGCTGGACAAGACAAATAAATTAAGCAGAAGCATTCCAGGAACTAAAGCAGTTGCTTTAGGAAAGTGGTCTTCTAATATGAGTATGGTAGGTTTGTGCTGTGTGTGAAAGTTGCTTTGGGGTCACCTGTTATAGCTGTTTATTTTGTACTACTTGTAAAACTTCTTTTCACTGAGTGTTCTGTCCTATTTTTAGACTTGACCAGTAAAGCCTGTGTACCAAAATGTCCCCAGGACTTCATGTAAGAGCCTAAGGAGCATTTTCAAATGTCAGATAGTTTGGGTTCTAGGTAGCTCAACACTGCTGCTTCCTAGTTCCCTTGTGTGTGGTTGCATTGGTGGTGTTACGCTCAGCATTCCAGGTCCATGTGTGGAAACCTGCTTCATGGGCCAGGCTGCCAGTGGGCTCTGGGTTTCTGTTCTGCATGGAAGGTGCCATAAGGCTGTTCCTGATCTCTGCAGTATGCTTTGGGAGCTGAAAATGTAGAACATATGTGGGAGGAAAATAATGGAAATACATTTATACCAACAGTTTCAGCAGCTGTTTTGACCCCAGTGAGAAAGGATATGTCAAGGTGAGAGATGGGGTTGTATGTTTTGAAAGATAAGGGAAAAATGTCCTAAACTAAATTGGATTTTGTTCATGATGAGGAAATTTTTTTACAGGTATTTCACTCCTCTGTTGTGCATGTTAAATGCTGTCTGTGTGTGTTGTTACTCATTGTATAGGAACAATTAAGTCCAAAACCAACCCATGAACTGTAGAGTATTTGCTAAAATACTTTGGGGTTCAATTGTGTTAAGCTGTTGGCTCTTAGAGGGAAAAAAATCCCACTGGTGTCAGCTAAGACATTTTTCCAGGGCCTGAAGGGTGTCAAGAGTAAGAGTCTCTAAGAAGTGAACAGAGCAAATAAAATCTTTTGAGAAGAGATGAGAACATTCCAGTTAGGCAGCAATGGTCAGCAGCACAGGGCAGTCACAGGCTCATCCTTCAGAGTGGAAGGACCTTGGGAGGCACCTAGTCCAGCCTCCTGCTCAAAGCTTGGCCAGCTCTAAGACCAGGTGGCTCAAGGTTTCATTCAGTTGGGTCATGAAAGCCTCCAAGCGTGGAGACTGCACAGCCTCTCTGTTGCAGACCTTTCCACTGCTTGACTGACTTCACAGCAGAAAGGTTCTCCATTATTTCTAACCTGAACCTTTTGTATTTCAAATTCTGTCTGTTGTCCCTTGTTCTCCCACTGTATCCCACTGTGAATAACCTGGCTCTGGCTTCTCCTAGCCTCCCCTTGGGTGTGGAGAGGCTGTCACCAAAGTCTCCTCAGGCCACTTAGCCCCTTCTCAAAGGGCTACTGGCCATTGTGGGGGTCCTTCTCATTCTGCCTACACTGCAGTAATGCTCAGCAGGCTGAGGAGTGGCACAGGAGCCTCTCAGGACGGTTCTGGGTCTGACCCATGCTGTCCCATGGGATGCTGGCACCAGGACAGGCTGGGTGGCTGCCTGTGAGTCGTATTGCTCTTGCCCAGCCCCCTTAAGGGGTGTGAGTATTTTTGCTGACCATCAGCTGGAAGCAGTGCCAGGAGCTGATGCTGTTGGCTGGCGTTGGCCTTCACAGCAGATTCCTGGGTTAATAGTGTGGCGTTACTAATTTCAGGTATTAATTTATAAAAATATTAGCTTGAATTCAAAAATCATGTCATAGTTTAAGTGCTAGAAGATGTTAAAGCCCTGTAGAGTTTCTTTGCAGAGTGGTTTTTGAGCTGCTTTGATACAGGTTTTAAGCATAAAACACAAGGGTTAGAGATATACTTAGTCTTAAAAATTGTTAGGTGTCACGTAATTGCATAACTGCAGAACCCAAGGCTTTAGGAACAATACTGAGTATCATGAAATTGTGATTTGGTTTTAAAATTAAGTAACATCGATAAGATCAAGAGTCAGCTGCTTTTGTAAAGCAAATGTTCATCTAAGAGGGGTTTTTTCAAATAGCGAACCACGTCTGTAAAGTTCTGAAATGATAACTGCTATTATGTGCTCATCTGCTTGGCACAGTAATTAAAGTATACATTAACGCTCTGAAACACGTGTTTAGAAGTATGGTTTGAAATTAATCACCCTGCCCCTATAGAAACTGCTTACTGAGTCTAACGGCATGTGTTGCTATAGAAAGTTGTTTGTGTGTTGTACATGGGTACAGTTACATTTAGTATTTCATATGTTTTATTAAATATAAATACAAAAATACATCTAATTTTATTAAAGATGTGGAGTGGGGTTATTTACATATTTATCCAGTCTGGGACAAGCACTTTTACAGGTAAAACTTGCACTGTAATAACCACTAAAGATGGAATTGTCAGGCTGCTCAAATACTGCTCAAGGAGTCTTTGAGGTGTCTGCAAGCATTGTGTGAGCAAGGCAGGAAAAATTCCTGCCTCTGGGAGGTGTGGCTCACCCAGTGCCAGGCTGGCACATCCACAACGGGGCCCTCGTGGAGCACCAGGTGCAGGATGGGCTTGTGCCGACCTGAGCTGTGTGGAGGAGGCCCTTGTCTGCTGAGAGTGATAATTCTGCAGCCACTGATGAGTTTTTTCTTAGATTTAAGCTTGCAATGTTGATTCTATCCCTGGCTTCCTGGACACAGGACACAGTTGTCCTTAGGAAGTCTCCAGTGTGAGTTTACAGCCCATGAAATTACCAAGTGAGGTGCCACCTCTGCCTGTACCATGGTTACTCTGCCTGCTGGAAAAACTTGGTGATAAATATTCCACAAGATGCTTGAGAGGCCGTGATGTCACGCCTACACCGGACAATTCATAAGGTCATGTTTGCTGGTACTTTACAGGCTACGTGACGTGTAAGTCAAAGAGCAGGTGCAGGTCCTTCCCGCAGCACTGAAATGCACGCGGTGTGCAGCTCAAAGCACTGCTTCTGCCCCATTTCCCAGTGCAGGCAACTGCTCTGCTTCCGCAGCCTGTGTAGGAGAGGAGCAGTTGGAGAGCTGCTGCTTTTCCTGGTGGCACAGTGCAGTGTCCTGACAAAGAGCGCCTCTCCGTGCAGTGCCATCATGAAGCTCATGGACTGAGAGAGAGAAGCATCGAGCAGCGGGTTGAGAAGGACACAAAAAGAACAAAAGCATTGTCTGGGGGATTGTTGGAGAATTGCTGCCCTTGCGAACTAAAAATGTGTGCACAAAAAATGTCTTGTTCTTCCCTGCCTAATGAAAGCTTTTGCAAAACTCTGACTTCCATACTCTCACTAGTCTTCGTACCTCTTTGTGTGTTCAAGATCTAAATGCAGAGTGCAGGCAGCCTTTCTCTTACAGCTAATATTGGTATCCTACCCCAGAGTTACAAAAGCAGAAAAAAGAAAACCCTTACAGGCATTTACTGCATCAGTTGATACCTATTTGCCTGTTTCTGGATGGTGAAAGTTGTTATTTTTATTATTTTTGCAGCGTATCGGCCTGGAGGTCGTCAACCTGTCAGGAGTGTGAAATTTACAGCAGAAAGTATTTTAACACTGGAAAAGCTCTTACTCATCTGAACCGTCATTCAAAATGCATGATGAAAGTCGCCAAGCAGAAGTTTTCCATCCCACTGTCTGCAGGACTCCTGCAGTTCTTCTGAAACTTAGGGTAAGATTAAAAAAAAAGAAGAAACAACTTAGTTGCAAAGTAGAAGCTGGCGCAAAGCATGAAGGTGTAATTCTAGGGCAGAGAGGATCCTGTTTGTGCACTGACACCTGCCTATAGGAGCAATGTCATTGTTAGAAAATTTCAATGCAACATTTGTTTAAGTAATCAAAGCAAAAAGAACAACAAGCTCAATTTTAGTACCAGAATTAAATATATATAAATGTATATATGTATATATAAAGAAATTGCTTAGTATTAAAAATGAAAGGATGTATTATGGTTTCTTTAGTCTTTTGAAGATATGTGTCGAAGTACAGAAGTGTTTAACTACAAAAAATAAGTGTTAGGGTAAGCAGGGGAAGTAGGAACCACTGAGTAGGACAATGTATTTTGTCTTTCTTAGCTCCTGAGAAGTAGCTGCAATATTTGCACTGTGTACAGCTTATGCATTGCTTGTCCTTAGTGCTTTTGGTTTGTGTTCTGTAGTGGTGTCCATTATCTTACATTCAGTGAATTAAACTCTTCCAGTGTATTTCCTTATTCCTCTGTCAATGTAGTACAGGCAGCTGGGATGTCATCAGGATCCCTTCTCCGTGACTGTATTTGTAGGATTTTATATAAAGATCATTTTCGAGAGGCTATCAGTATGTTGTCTTACACGACTTTTTTTCTCCTGCTTGTTTCAGGTCACATGTATAACTAAAACACATTCCAGAAACCTTGTTTTCTAAATGCGCGTTGGGCACCGTTGTTAACGTTGCAGGTGTTCACATTCAGGGCCATATAAAATGCTGCTTATGACAAATGACAAATAATGGAATGCTCACTTTATAGCCTTAGGAGTTTGGCCTGGGCCTACAAACAATTATTTTTCATTTGTTTATAGACAGACAAGTTTATAATTAAGACAGTAATGGGCATAAGCATTCTTGCAGCCTTTGTAGCTCATCTTTCTTGTGAGCATCAAAGAGAATATTTGTGGTAGAATGCACAGTAATAAGTGTGGGGGAATCAACAGCATGCAGATTCATTTGTTATTTATTTATTGAATCTGGTTATCCCCTGTCCTCCCATCATCTGTGTCTCTGCAATAAAGGCAGAGCATGCCTGTTTTCTCTCCTTGCTGTCACTCCAAATGCTGTAGATAAGAACGGTAGCTGGACACAAGTAACACACTGTGCACCCCAGAACACCAGAGGTATTAATGAACATAGGCAAAGACTTGTGTAACCATTACATCAGTGTCCTATTTCTGGAAATGACTACTGTAAATTACCATTTGGCTGAGAAATCCATCATGCTGATCTGGAGCCTGCATGGCCCAACTGTGGATTACATCAAGCACATGAAAAAGCTGCCCAGGAATCCTGGCACAGAATGATATTATTTTGTTTTGCATAGGAAACCTGTGTGTTCATGCATACATGTGTATAATATGTAAAGTGGTTTGGATTGCCTGTGTCTGAGGGCAGAGCCCTGTATGTGGCAGACCTTTTAACTTCAGGGGTTGTACATCTTTTATGTCAGCTCTGAGGCAGTTGAGATGAGCTGAAATGTCAGTTTTGGGGGGGGTCACTGGTGTGTGAGTTGCCACAACACAGTTTCTCTAAGGGCCCGTGGAACCTATGATTTGATTCCTCTCACAGTGTGGTCCAAACCAGCTTGTGTCTATTAGTTGTGAAGCCCATTTATCTCTGCAACACCTGGGAACATCACTTTGGGGCTGTGTATCTGATGAAAAGGTACTTGGGGGTCAGGAGTTTCAAGGCCTTAAATAATTATCTGGAGGGATGACTTCTATTGAGGAAATGTTACCAATTTTCTGATTTTTGTCTTGGTTTATGTCTTCAGTTAGTGCCAGCCGTGTTAAAAAGCTGGAATTTGTATGTCCATATATTTTACACTGAATTTAAAACACAAATAGCTCATCATAAGAATCTTCTTTTTAAAAATGGAGAGAAAGAAAAAGTATCAGTCTGGTTAAGAGGTGGTTGTTCTTATAAAGAAAACAGTGAGTTATTACTGCTACCTCTGATGTATCTACATCTAGTAATACATGTATCTCTTTAGGACTAGACCTCAGAATAAACTGCAAGGTAGAAACTAAATTAAAATCTTCTAAACTTGATCCTTGTGTATTTTTAAGGAAGTGGTTTATTCCAAGAACTCTAATGCATGAAGTCTTATTAAGGTTAAAGTGTCTGGAGGCTGAAGTTAATTTTTTGAGGAAGAAACCCAGTTAACAATAAAATCAGGTAATGCCCAATGATACTGTCACAAATAGTTAATGAAACTAAATTTGTAGTCAGAACATCTTCAGTGTGTACAATAAATAATAGCTGAGGGGAAAGGCTGACCCCATGCTTGTTAAATTGCTTGAAAGTTAATTTGGATGTGTTCTGGTGAAGAAAGGTTTGGTTGTGTGGGATTTTTTTTTCTCTCAGCTGCAGTTTTCTTTGTAATTCTGCAAGAGATGGAATAATTTGGGCTTGTCAGACCCACCTGTGAAAAGCAGATGCCCTTGTGCACAAGCGATCTTCACTCAGCTGGTGAGCAATGAGTACAGAGAATGGACAGTGCAGTTGCTCCAATATTAAATTGCCCTTGCAAGCCTTTCAAGCTGGATTTCTTTCCAGCCCACAGGAAATGACTGATAATCCTTGTTTCTTTTCTTTTTTTTTCCCCAGAGAAGGAATGTGCTGGGGTAGAAATACAGTATGTAACATAAAGATTAATACATATCCTAAAGTTAGGTAATTGTAAAGGTATTGACTTTCTGCAACTGAAATGAGTGTAGTAAAACCAGGGAAGTTAATTGTGGGAGAGCCTGGTTGCCTCCTACTGTCATTGTTATCTGTTCCTTAGAATATTACCAAACTTAAAATATTTGGGGTGAACTTTCAGTGCTGAGTATGTTATTCAGGCTTGCTGTCATGGGCAAGTTCATTCGTAACAGTTCTCTTTTCCTGAGCAGAGGGCAGCCTTTCCTTTGGCATCTTTTAAATTCTGAGAACTTCGTACTTTAACTATAACCTTTTTCTTCTCTAAAGAAAATCTTCATTTGCACAGTCAGCTTGCTGATTCAATCTCCAGCTGAAAAATGGTCACGAGATGAATGTATGTTCCTCAGAATTCAGTCCTGTTTCTGATGGGTTTTAAAAAGCGCCGACAGCTTTAGTTAAACACAGCAGTGGTTTTCAGTATGTGGCTCTTTGTCTCTGTACAGGATTCCTGTGCAGGAGGTCCTGTGAGAAAAAGCTCTATCAAACATTGGAAAAAAAGACATTTTATTTTAAGATTTTAAGGAACAAAAAGATCTTGCAAGAAATAGTGTCAGAGGATGCTTAAACTCTCTGGGTAACCAGGAGAAAGATAGAACAGCAGTAATGTTAATTTAGAGTATTTGAGGTAAGTCATGATCTTTCTTGAAGATTTTAGTATAAGTCATGTTCTTTATTTTTCTAAATATCATATTTTTTTAAATTACCGAATGGGTTACCAAGTACTTTCGTCGTCTCGTAATATTATTTTGCTGTTTCCAATAACTTGCTTATATTGGTAATCAGTTAAACCAAATTTTTAAATTAAAAAATGATTAGCATATGTGAATTCTTATCCCTGGAAGCTCCATACCCAGCTAAAGCAAAACATGAGAAAAATAGTCATCAAATAAGTTGATACTCCTGTATTTAAAGCACCCAGAAGCATCATTTCTCTGTAGGTGATGAAATGAGATGGGTAGGTTTCCCTACCTACTTTACAAACCTGCTCTCCCTTCTGGATGGAAGGGAGATTTCTGGAAGTGCCTGTATCCTCATCAGGTATGGTGAGTGCCCACTCCTGGGCATCCCATGGCCAGCAGGTTGAAGTCCCAGGAGATGACCCACACACCCATATTGCTTGGGCGTGGAACCAGCCTGTTAAACTGGATGGGAAGAGGTGTGCTGCTTTTAACAGAACAATTCAGGGCACCTCTGGTCAGTCTTTAATTTTTCCTTTATGTTGAACCACAGAATCACAGAACCATGGAATGGTTTGGGTTGGAAGGGACCTTAAAGCCCATTCAGTTCAACCCCCTGCCATGGGCAGGGTCAGCTTCCGCTATCTCAGGCTTCTCCAAGTCCCCCATTCCACCTGGCCTTGGACACTTCCAGGGATCTAGGGGCAGCCACAGCTTCTGTGGGCCAGGGCCTCACCACCCTCACAGGGAAGAATTTCTTCCCAAAAACCTATCTAAACCTGCCCTCTGTCAGTGTGAAGCCATTCCCCCTTTCCCGGTCATTTCTCTGTCTTCAGGTGGACTGAGATGAGGCACGTCAGCTTTTAAGAAACCCAGTTCAGATGCTGAGTAAAACCCCACCAGTTCTGAGGTCACTGTCTTCCTTGTCTCACATTTTCAAAGACTTCAGGCACTTCCAGCCCCATGTGTCTGTCAGGGGATTGTAGCAATTCTTGAGACGGGTAGTAGAATTGGATAAGGTGGAATGTTAAAGGAAGGTAGTGGAGTGCTTTTGCAGGTATGTCTGGTATTTGATTACACCTAGGCATGTGATACTCAGGATATGATTCTTTTATTTTGTTGAAAGATTTTTAATTTATTTATTTTTTATGGGAGGGAACTGCATCTGCTCTGTGAAAACTCCAGAGTGCACACTGTTGTTGAAAATGAAGTTTTGAGGACATGTTGTTTTCAGTGTAAATGTGGAGCTGCTGGTCACAGGCAGACAGACTGCCCTAAATTCTTAGGTTCATGCAGCACTACTACAAATGCTGTATATAGGATAGTAGTTTAAAGAAAGTGCAGTGTATCTTTCTCCCATTTCTAGATATGGCTTAGCAGCCTGACATGATTAATCAATACCATGTGACCACTCATCTCTCTTTGGAAGAGCTTCACAAATCACAGGCGAGTTTAGGGCTCCTGAGCTGGTTGATGTAATCAGGTCATGCATCTATAAAACTGGTTTTGTACAACCTGGGTTCAAGCAATTACCTGACCTCTCTGCTCTTCTTTATTTTTTTTTTAATTTCAGTATTATTGGACAAGGAAATAGTTTGTCCACAAAATTCAGATGTAGTAAACTGGCTACAATAACCAATCATTAAAAAAAGGCTTGAAAGACTAAGTAATTTTAAGTGTATGTAGATTTAATTGTGATGACTGTGCCATGTATTATTCTCAGACTGGAATGAGGCACAGGGACTGACATAACTTGCTCTGAGTGTTCCCTGGATTAAAAATTCTTGCTGTTTGGATTCTGTCATGAAATGGTTGGCATCCCAACAGTCGTGACAAGTGTATATGTTGGCAAGGAATTAAAAATGGTGGTGCCTCTGAAGTTTAGCAGGAGGTGTCCTGCCTGGGGATGGCAGACAGTTGTAGCTGTTACAAATGCCATTCCCTTGTGTGCGTTGCAGCTCATTTCTGAAACAAAGCAAGCTTGGGCACATGTTCCACTTTGTAATAGGAACTGCTACATTTGGTTTTCTTTGAGTCTTTTCTGACACTGGAGTCTTTATGTGCCCACTTCTCTTTTTTTTCTTGTTGTTTTGTTAATAAATCAAATCTGACTACAAGATCTCTCTGCATCTAAACCACAGTAAGGGCTGCTTGAAAAAGCATGAGCCTCCCAAATTTTTTACTCTCAAGAGGAAATAACTGATCTTTTTGTTTGTCTTTGATCCAGTCTCATCAATGCAATTTTCCTTCTTCAAACAATTGAGCCTGCAGTTCATTATAGTGCAAGACCAGAACCCTTCTATTACCTTATTTTTAGCAACAATTAAATCGAGCCTGAAAATCGCATTTGCAATAAGAAAGGCTTGCACCGGTCCCAAATCTTAGAAATCAGCTCTTGAAATTTGCTCTCACTGAGGCTTCCAAGAGAGGCAGCAGCAGATTGAATCCCAGCACTTTGCTCTCCTGGATGTGAGCATCATTTGGTGGTGTGGCTTGGTGGTATTTGTGGCCAAATGAAGCATACGGTGACGCCACAGAATTATTTCAATTCTGACATCCTCATTTGCGGGACTTCCACTTGCACCGATAAAGCACTTTAAATGAGTTTTTACTCCTTTGAAGTGTAGCCCTGTAGTGCTTGTGTCTGAGACCTGAGGGTGCTGTGCCTCTTTGGGTGTGGCAGCCCCCTGGACCCGCCTGGATGCGCTGCCTGTACTGGGAATCCTTTCTGGCCTCCTTCAGCCTCGAGTTGAGGATTGCAGGCTCAGTTAGCACCAGGATGCCTCAGGCACGTGCATCTGTGCTGAAGACTCAGTGGAGCTTCTCAGCCTGGGACAGTGAGGAGCTCCCACCTGCCAAGCCCCCTTCCAGCAGCAGGGACAGAGGGTGCTCTGCTCCTGTGGGGTTGAACATCTTCCCAGAGCACAGCCTCTGACTATTTATCAGAGCTTATGTATTTGATTAAAACATGACGTTTCTTCAGTTTATGGAGCTTAGAAGCTCTTAGAGGCATGAATTCATGGAGAGACAGGTTGTGTCTGCCACAGTCAAGGAGCTGTGCTGCAGAAGAGAGAAGTCATTCTGCCAGGTGATTTTGTTAGGTTCAAGCATTGCCTCCAGAATTTTTCAAGCAAGAATGTTTATGTGCAGTTGGGACTGACTGACACCATCGCTTCTTCTTAGGAAACTTGCCATTAGACCCTGTTGTAGTTTTCCTAAACATGACTGTTAGAAGTCTAGGAAAAGAAATTCACTACTTAGGCAGGACGGCGGTGAGGAGATTTGGAAGTGTCTGCCAAACTTACGAGAACAACCTCCTGTCACAGTGACTGTGGCAACCCAACTGGAACTTAGAAAGAGGAGCATAGTTTGAAACATGGGGTATTTTATTGTCATTGTATCCGCCTGAGATACCCACGTTATAGGTAGTAAAGATCTCTGAATACCCATATTAAAGTTCGCTGCAAAAATATGGAACCCTCATGTTATTTACCTAGCATGGTGTGCATGGAAACATGGTTAGCATCAGGCAGGCTGAGAGACCCACAGAGAGAAAAAAATCTGATTAACGGCACCTAGAAATGGGCAGAGTAAGCCCCTGCAAGGAACCAGACCCCTCAGAATGTGAAACTGCCAGACGAAGAATACAGGCGCATGTGGAAGAGCTGTATCTGTGCATGAGCATGACAAAGGGGATAAAAATGACAAAATGAAAGTAGAGCTTTCTTACGCTTTCACCAGGCAAAATGAAAGAGTGAAATAAAATTGCCAGGAACGAATACACAAACCCTGGAACAGCTGGGAAAAATATCTGAGGAAAATGTACAGGAGGTAGCAGAGGGATACTTTTCTCTAAATCCCAAAAGCATGAAGCAGAGAAGAGGATAGATGCTTGCATCGTGCGGCGGAAAATTCTGGCATGCACATGTACGTTAGAGACATAAAAGATCTCCTAATTAGAGACAGGATCATTTGTGGGACATGTGATTCCAGTTTACAGGAGGAATTGCTGAGAAAAAAACATCTAACCCTAAAGGAATGAACTAAAGAACAAGAGCAGCTGAACTGTCCAGGGAAAGGAGCAAAACAATGGCCACTCTTGCAGGACACAGCAGAGTCTAGGAGAGAGGGAAGAGAGGGATGAACCTGTGAGCAATGCACAAAAGTGAAGTAAGATTTGGGGCTAGTGGGAAGGGAGCCACGAGGGTTTAGTTCAGCAGTGGGCAGTGGGGCTGTGTCTGGCTGAGCAGGCTCTCCCCTCCTCAGCAGGGATGCAGGAGGCAGAAGGAAACCACAGGGCAGTGACGGGGCATCGGCGAGGTGGACGAAGCAGCAGGCTGTTCTGGAGCTCAGTATGTCTGAAGGAAAATGGAATCAAAGAGCCAGCCTTTAGGTGTCTCTAGGTTAGCAATCTCTAGTTAGTCACCAAATGTTTGCATGGAAAGCACAACTGTCAAAAGGAAGGTTGGGGTGATCCATTTGCATTTCCGAGAGAGGAGAAGGAGGAAAATAAGGTTTGAAAGAGGCACCAGGAAGTCAATCTGTCTGAGTGTGACCTGAATGTTACCCCGCTTTTTGTGTTTCTCTGCGCCGTTCTCTAAAGAAAAGCCAATTATATTTCAGAAGAATAGGGGCCTCTCATGTTGTTATTCATCATGTGGCACATGAAACACCAACACTAAACTCTGAAACTGTGAGTTAACCTTGTCCTTTCATCACGTATGGTCATCTCATCACTACGCTGGTGACTGCTCAAAGCTGCCTGAAAGTGGTTGAACCCCAGACAACTCAACTTTTATACATCAGTACAAAAGCAGCAAAGAAGATGAGAAGGAAAACTGATTGTCCCTGGGGACGTAGCATAGTGGTTTGGGTAGTCCTGCTTAGAAAGTCACTTGTGGCTTTTATAATGAGGAGCTTAAGGTTTGAATTTTCAGACTTATTAGCTGTACATTTGTTTGTTTTTTATTAACTTAATATACTATGTGCCACATTTTCCTTGGGGTATTGAGTCAAGTGATGGATTCATCCAGTTTAGCTCTAAATGCATGGGCTCTCTTTTTCATAAAACTTTGAAGAGATTTGGGTCTCAAATTTCCTGAAGGCCTTTATTTTATGCCTGTATATTTTGGTACAGCAGCTAATGTTTTCTGTCCTGTTTCCTTTCTGACAATATGTGCTTCTGGCTAATGTAGAGAGGGAATGTAGTTTTTGTTTGTTCTCTTTCTTGACCCGTGAGAATTAGAGTTGTCTTCTTATATGAGCAGACAGAGTTAAACCACTTTAGTCTACAAAAGAATCACTGGAAGTTTCCAATCCCCTCACTCTCTGCTTCAATGGAAAGAAAAACAGGTTTTAAAATGTCTGAGAAGATATGGCTATTAAGCTAATCCAGTATACTTCATCTAGCTGCTAAAATCTTGACTCTTAACAGTGATTAAATATAATTGCATCAGTAAAGGTGGTGTAAAAAAACCCCTGGCTTTCATTAGAAGCTATCTTTAGGAAACCATGGTTCCTTGACTTAAAAAGCTACATGTAACATCACTGTTTTATTCTGGGAGTGCTTTGAAGGTTTCCTAAACTCAGGGTTATGTAGAAGGAGTAAATAAACCCCAGCAGAACAAATACACAATTCTGAAGTATTCTATATTTTAGTATATATCCGCAGTGCGTACTATTTATTCAAAAAGAAAATTGGGCATAAAACTGAAAAGTTAGTGGATAAATATTCAACCATCTTAAAGATCTGGCCAAATAGTAAAGGTATTTGGAAGAAAAAACCAAATTAACAAACCACCGCCTATGTGCCAGCTATAATTGTCATAGGGTGGAATGGAAGGACTCCCAGTAATTTAAATTAAAGCTGTTTAATTAAATTCTTTTATTTGCTACTCTTCAGTTTGGAAGGGAATCTGTTCATTATTTTAAGAGCTGAAAAACAATGTTGCTAAACTTTTTCTCTTATTTTCATGAATGTAAAATCTGAGCTGTGTTAGATCCTTAAAACTGTACAATCTTAATAGAGAATTCAAAATTTCTCAAAGTTATGTGATCTGAAAAAGCTCTTCCTAGTCAGTCAGATGTTAAAAAATTCAGCAGTTGTGGTATAATGCAGAACACCACATCCTACTCTGTATCCTTGGGCAGAACTGGATATTTGCACTTTTGGGTTTGTTTTGTAGATTATGAAAAATTGTGTAAACTGAAAGAGGACTATAAAACCTCCTACTCTGAAATACCGAAAAACACAAAATAATCTAGTTCTTACATAGCTTTGTCACTGCCAATGTTAAATGTTACTGCAAGTATTTGTTGCAAGAGCCTGAGTTACTGCAAAGACCAAGTACAACAGTGAGCCTTGTTTGCTTAGAGAAATCGCATACTCCCAATGTGTTCCAGGGGAATAATCATCCATTTTTTGTGAGTATTCACGTGAAGTGATAATTCTGAAGCAGAGAATGCTTCAGAATATTCAGAGTATTCCGCTGGGATACTCAGTAAAAATGTATTTAACTGTTTCCATAAGCAGAGTTTAAGCAAAGTTTAAGTCCAGATCGTGACTGGCCCGTGGTGAGATGCTGAGCTAAATGCTGATATGTCTTTTCCACACAATTTCTACTTTTAAGTTATTGGCGATATTAAAACCATAAAAATATGTTGATATTTAGGGCATTTAATGAAATATTCAAAATATAGGCACATACAGGTAGATGTGCATTATACAAAAGAAGACAGTGTGAATGATGAAAAATGAGTCCCTTGTGGATTCATTATTTCTATTCTTTTTAACTATTTGCCTCTTATTTTGAGAATCCCAGTGTGGAAAAATATTTTTATAATTTGTGTATGGCATTTTGGCCCTCATGCAGTTTTGATTCACAAGTTGAAATCCTGTTTCCATGGAAATCAGCTGAATTGTTGATAAGCTTTGAATTTCTCACACAAATTAAGGCAAGTGGGGAACATCATCTGGGCTGGTTCTGTCCATAATGTCAGCCGTAGTATTTTCCCTTTTATTCCATATTAATGGGAGCTGTATTTTGATGATGATTTAAGTCAAGATTACCAAATGTTACTGCAACAAGTTCTCTTGTATCAAGGGAAATGAGGGTATTTGATAGCATCGAGTTACTTTTTGTGTGACAGCTGTCCACGACTTCCTCAGCAGGAGCAGCAGATCTGCCCCTGCCCCACACCATAAACACCAGCGATGGGTCGAGTTTTTCTCTGATTACTTTCAGAACAGCTGAAATAAAAATAAACACTACTTTTTAGGANGAGGGGTTTAGGCTAAACCTATTTTATTAGAATAGTCAGGAGAAGTGAAACTCCGAGCAACAGCTCTGTGTTTGCTTAGCTCTAACTCGTAACTGGAAGAGGTGGATGGAGTAGGAATTGGCTGCTATGAGCAGGGTGAGACAAGAATGCCATCGTTTGCTGTTCTGCAAGTGTCTGTCCCAGGCCCTTGGATGGGAGGGTGGCAGTGAAAGCAGACCCTTCCCTGCACTGGAAATGCCAGGTGATGGACTTGAGCAATATTCACATTCTGAGTGTATTTCTGGCTTTCCTAATCTTTGATCCTGCCACTGAATCCGCGGGGGTGCAAAAATCCACCCACACAGATCCGATGTCAAAATCCTGGCCTTAATTATTTATGGTTTGGTTTGGACAAATTACTGTTCTCTGTGCAGTAACCACAGTTGTTACCAGAAACACAGAACAATCTAAAACATACATATATACATTATGTAGGTATGAACATTTATTTTTTTTTCTAAAGATCATACCTTTATGAATGTGTTTTGAGGCTTAACTGAAATTCTCATTTCTCAGTCTTGCCCTGTGCTGCTTTTCACCTGACCAGACTGGTCAGGATCTATGGCAATTAATTTTCAGAAAAAATGAATTCATAATGTTTATAACCGGAAAGCCAGCCTAGAACAAAAAGAACATCCAGCTTTGCACACCCTGCACTAAGATTCTACTGGTTTGTTAAATTGCAGATGAACCGTACTAGATTTTTGCACTAAAGAGGCACCCTGTTTTTTAAATGTCTCTGGGCTCTATTCATGAGTCTAACCATCTCAAGTTAGATCATTTTCATCTGCATATAAATAGAAGATGAATCTCTTAGGAAAAAAAACCCTTTTAAACAGGAACAGTAAATTTCATTAAACAAAAATAAAATCAGAATTATACAGCAAAATCAGACGTGCCAGAGCCACGGCAGGGCTTGGCAATGCCAGCCAGCACCATTCTTTAATTAAGTAAAGAAAACTCTGTGAGTTTTATGTGTTTCCCAAAGTCTTCCTTTCCTTCTTTTCAACTTACTTTCCCTGAATTTGTAATCACAAATTAATGCTGATATAATTACTGACCTAATGCTTACAAATAGGTTCCCAGCAGTTGAGTATTGCTTTAAATTTGGATTTTTGTCTTTCTTTTTTCCTTACTAGAACTGTTTATAAAACTGTACTCTCTTCAAAAATTCATAGGTAGGACATGGTCATTTAATTTCTTGCATGTTCTCAGTTGGAAGTTACCTGAAAATCAGCAGAAGCTCCCAGGTAATTCCTGTGCCTGCCTAGAATTGTTTAAAACAGTTTTGTTTGAAGTTAAAAATCTGTACCGCATTTTTCAATGAGGTGCCAGCCAGGTGCTCTGAAACATGTTCCTAATTATTTGCTTTTGATCTGATGAGAGTAGCACTAGTTTTGATTTTCAAGTTCATGTATGCTTTTGGATCCAAGATTTCAGTGGAGTGTGTTATGGATATGGATTGCAGTCCCAGTCTCAGTGTCTGAAGCAGTCCCTAGAGTCACGGGAGATGTTTGTTTTGCACATGTTATCACTGAGGAAAACCAAATGGCAATAAAAGTATTCCAGAATGGAAAAAAACTTTCTAGTAAAAATCACGTTTGTGTGAGTGGACTGTCTGAAAATGCTAGAACCTCACTAAGCACAGCGTATCTGTCTCACCAGAAGCAGTGGACTTGCTTTTAACTAAAAAGTATTTGCAGTTTTCAAAAATGAAATACAGCATTAGCATTTTTCCAGGTTATTAACTAATGCAGAAGACCTTTTCTAGTTTGGTACAGTTCATATTTCCAAGTCATAGGTTGTGTCTGTCGCTTCTTCAAAAAAAATGTTCTCAAGCTTTTAGAATTGCGTGTTCCAGAGCTTTGGTTCTCTGCAGTTGGTGCTGGAATGAGTTGGTGTTGGAATTTTCTAAGCCTGAACTAAACCTCTTGAGGGGTTCCTCTGTCTCCTCCTGATTGAGAGGAATTGTAAACTAAGGCTGAGGGTCCACTTAAGGCTTTTAGTGATGAGAAGCCAGTTTCACAACAGGGAAGAATTTTACTTCTAATATATTTGTACTGTTTTCTTTTCCTGCAGAATTACCAGATTCTGTTGTGGATTGTATGGATATTACTTTTTTTTTTTAAAGATTGTGACCCAAAGTTTAAAAATCACTGGTCATTCTGGAAATGACAGTGTTGGAGAGCCAATCTAGAAAACTTACTGAGAGCCCTATCAGAGGTTCCAAAGCATTCAGTCAGCTCTGTGCAGGAGATCCACCTATTAAACTGTCTCAGGTTGGGATACAAAAGCCCAAACTTACCACCTTTCAGTCTTTGACCTACTTCAGTTTTTATAAGAAATTGCTATAAATATGTACTTCCCAAGTAATACAAAGTGATATCTGATCGTTTTCCACAGTAAAAAATTGTCTGCACATATATATCCATATGGGAAGCATGGGGGATGTGATACAAACAAGAAGTGTGTTTCATCTTTCAAGCTACAAGTCGATTGTGGCTTTTCAAAATCTGCAATTTTCTCTCTTAATTAATCTTCCAGTGTCTTTTGTTGATGTCTTTCAAGTTCTATCGGCTTCCAGCTAGAATGCTAATGATAAAGCATCAGAATTGCACCCTTTTAAAGGAAGAAAAGCAGGGTAGGCATCTGTAATAGTAGTGTAATGACACCAAATCTGCATGTATGGTTTAGAATTATTTGCCTAAATGCTCGTTCATTGGCACACAGACATTTTCTTCAGTGCTTTATCTGCATACGATGTTTTGCAGCACCAGTCTGGCATCGTTAGACATCTACCCGCCAGCATTTTAGGGATTTTTCCACAGAGCCATAAAATTGCACCTTCCTCATTGAATCTAAAATCCAGCCCACCTGTAATAACAGAGCAGTGGAACAGTATGGATCTCTCCTGGATGTCTGCAGTGCAGTGAGCTGGGGTGGCTTGCCTTCACACTGAAATAAAGGTCGTGTCCTAATGTTATGCCTTCCTGTTTAAAATGAATGGCTTGTAAATGTTTATCTCAACTAAAAGTGAGAATGTGGTCTATGTCTGTGCTCTCCAATTCCCCCTTGGAGAAGCCGTGCGGCAAAACAGCTGCATATCCCTTCACATCCTTCTCTTGCTGTTAAACATTTACATCTCTGGCTTCAGCTCTTTGCCAGGTTTCCCCCTGCTCATGCTTGGATTCCTGGTTGAAGCTTGCAGCAGTGTTGTCTGGATTTATAGTGGGTTACATTGTTTTCTCCAGGAAGGAACAAGCGAAAGGGATCAGCCCAGCGCAGAAGGACTGACAGTCCATGCACAGCATCATGCAGTGTAGAGTTTCTTTGTGTTCTGCCAGTAAGTATTGCAGTGTAAAATGTCTGGAGGCTAGTTGGGGCTACTTCTCTAGAGAGAGGACCAAAGTATACAGTACACTGGCTTTCATTTTGCTGAGTTTGGACAGTCAGGGCTGCTTTCCATTTACTACAATTTTCCAATATAACCAAGTCACATGTGCTCCGTAATGGAGGCTTCTGAGACCTGGGGCTTCTCTAATAAAGGAAAAGAGCAAAGTAGTATTTATACAGTATAATATTTTTATTCACTAATGAGCCGTGAGGTGGGTGTTATCATGAACTACTGTGCAGCAAGAAAGGTTCCTAAAACACGTATCAGCTTACTCCATCTCCAAATCATTGCCGATAACACAGTGTTTAGTTTCTAATTAGACTTGTGTTGTGCTAATTCTGGTGAGCAGTGCAAGTGATTGATGTGCTGCATTTTAGTGGCAAGTAGCAGAGCAGCTGAGTGGAGCTCGGCACTGAAGCCAGCATCCAGCTGCTGAGGAAAGCACGCCGCTCCCGGAGACTGATTTGCAGGATGAACACACGCTGATTGGTGTGGCCTTGCTCCGAGGGGAAGGAGGAAATAAAGGCACATAGTCTTCAATTAGACTAATGATATTCTAGTCGTGAAAGGATTAGGAAAGAAACATCTAAATGAAAATAAAAGCCCAATGTGTAATAGTTCACAAATCATATATTTACTTCGGATAGTTTTTTGCACTTTTTCTTAGGAGAGGATGGACATTATTCTTTCTCCATGCCTCAGTCCCTGTATTTAAAATACAGATAGGTCATCCTAAGTGCTGGTTTCTGTACATGTAAGTAATAAGTTTAACCTTCAAGGCAGAGCTTTGTGAACTGTTTCTTGGTGGCAAATACCAGAGCAGCATAGGCATTTTATGTAATTAAAATTGTTTCAGAATCGTTTTTGCCAGCACTTTTCTTTGTGGCCAGCTCAAGTCAGTATGTTTGGTAGTGCAGTTGCACTGTGGAAATAAAAGTAGCGATATGGATTTGATATAGACAGTCTCACTGAGCTAGATTGGGTTACTGTAAGGAACATCTCCTAGTTTAAACCCTCTAATCAGGTCCAAATCCCTTCAGTCAGATTCTTAATGTAAAGTTTGGCTTTTTCAAATCATCATCATCATTGCATTCAGCACTAACAAAGGCTGTTCCTGTGACTCTTGGATGTCATTCATGTAGCATTTCATTTTTTTCACAGCAATTAAAGTCCCTGTGAGGCCAAGCAGGGCTGTTCCTCTGCTTTAGGGACTTTTTGGGCCCCCCATACGTGTGTTAAAGGAGAGTGGCTGGCTAAGGAGTGGCATTTTCTCAGGATGATCAAACTGTGGCTTGCTGCAAATCCCATCTGCCCTCTCCACATGCAGCATTAGAGGCCCTTCCTGGAACAAGCTCCTCAGGGATTTACCTGCATGAGGTTGCCGGTATGGGGTCACTGGAAAGGCAGATGGGACACATGATGACAGACTTGGACCAGTTGCATTTGGCAGAGAACAGACCTGTGGAGTGGGATAGTGACTTTATGGGTCAGAATTTCTATTTAAATGGTATTCCTTGTGGATCTCATTCCCCAGTCAAATAGCAAACATTGCAGTACAAATAGCAGTGGTACTGTGCAGGGGTTGGATTTTCAGAATTGCCAGGTGGGCACTGCAGGCTGCAAAGAGTGTTTGTGCAAACCGTGGAACAGATAAAGGTATTTGCTCCTTTCCGTGTGCTTCAGCCTGGCAGGGATACTTCTTTGCAGGCTGTGTAAATAAAGGTCAGAGTTTGCTTTGTCAGTTGACATTGGGGTGAATTAAATTAGACTTGAGAGCCACAATATCCCAGGTAATAAAACTTAATCTTGAAGTAAGAACGATACATTTGTCTTCTGCTTGAGAAACGAAGGTGTAGGGCAACTCAAACTTCTCATTCTGTTATGTCTCTCTCAGAAAATGCAAAAAGAAGGCTCTGGACTTTGCGAGAGCTTTAGGAAACCTGGGGGAAAAATCACGTGGCATAAACATTCACTTGACTCAATTATGGGCAACATGTTTTAAGTATATGAACTTGTGAAGTGCTCATGCTTTGCAATACTGAGTAAAAATGTTCTGCTACTTGCTGTGAAGATGAAACTTGTCTTGGACCTCACTGGCAGTGAAACCAGGCTTGCTACAGATCTGTGTTGCAGATTAGGTCATTTACTCATATTTCAGTTATGTTTTTTCCAGTTTCTCTTCCTCCACTGCTCTGTTAAAGTAGTGCAGCTGCCTGGAGGGCCATAGGCATTGAAAAGGCTTGAAGCACTAAAAAGAGAAAATTTGGGCCCTTTTCCTTAGTCAAACAGTTTTTTATATGCCAAGTACAGTATTTTGTGCTGCCGAAGGAAACGGATATCGTTTGCTACACTTTAAACTAACACAAAAGCCATTACGGCTCTCCTTGAAGCCAGTGACAACATTCCACTTGCTTACAGGGGGAATTTGCAAGCAACACATGATGCAGTTTCTGTCAGAGCAGGAGAAAGCTGAGAGTCCACAGTAGTGTGCAAATGTAAAATGAAAGAACTTGGTGCCGTATCATTTGCCCATTTCAGAGAGAAACTGTCTTGGTTTTGGAGGAAGAGCCCCATAAACTTGTTACTCAGGCACTTGTACATCATTCAGAGAAAGAGTCCAGAGAAAGAAGTGTGCAACTGCACTCCAGCGTGGTACTGTTTTGTTTGAGTGTGTATTAGAGCTTGGGGAAGGAGTGACCACCTTCTTGTCCTGGGTGTTCCCTTCAGTCTGGAAGGTGACGTGTCAGCTGCTGTTTGAATGTGTAATAATCACCAGTAAATCTCAAAAGTCTAAAATACTTGCTTGTGCAAAGCAGAAATTGAAATGGAAGAACTCCAAGGAAGACATCTCTTTTTTTAACGAGAATTTTCCCCTGGGCTTTCCCTGCCACAAGGCAGCAGAAATTTGGCTGCCCGAGAGCTGTTCCCTGTGCACCTGCTGCTCACTGTGCCTGAGCAGCCCTGGAAAGGGGAACCCAGCGTTGGGCCGTGTGTGAAAGGAAACTTGTGGGTAAATGTACCTTCCAGACACCTGCATCAGCAGCATGGCAGCAAAAAGAAATGTCTCATGTTCCCTCTGCACGAGATCGGCCTTAAAATTCTCCAGAGCAATGAGGCTTCACTGCAGCTGGGGAGAGCTTGTCAGGCATTCTTGCACTTCTCAGCTTATTCTTGTTACACCTTGATAGAGATAAGACTAATTATTAGATCCTCAGCTTTAGACTCCCTACAGTTACTCAGTGCACAGAGTTTACTTTATCTATAATTTTCCACTCTAGCCTTACAGTTTACTTCAGGGAGATTATATACTTGCAGCTACTGGCAGAATTTGCCTACCCAAAAAGGACATGGTTTTGAGCTCCATGGGATGTTACTGGTGTGTAAATCATTTAATCTCTTCCAAATACTGGCCACTTTGTCATTTTTCACAATATACCTTGCCTTAATATTGGAAAACAATCAGTGATTTTGGGTGATCAGGTTCAGCAGTCTTCAGAGGGACCCAAAATCTTTGGAAATTGCTGTTAGGGAAGATTGTATATTCTAAAATCACATTTCCCCAGGTTTTGAAAATGTCAGGCTTGGATCAATATTCATAATAGACCCAAGCTCAGCTATATTTAATGAAAGAATACCTTTATGGAAAGTACTTTACATGAACAGTAGGTGGATTTTAGAACCTGTTTGAAATGGATATATAGAGCTTTATATTTACACAAAGGCAAAAACTCAGCAAACAGAAGCATTTGAGACTGGGAACAAGCATGTGTGTTTTTGGTACCGGATCTGGAATTTAACTAGACCTCTGTGCTGCTGTCTGACCTGTGATGAGGTGACACATCAATCTGCCGTGCAGTCATCAGGACAGAATGGTGAGGAGGGGCAGAGACCTGGAGAACCAGGAATTAGAAGAGACTTGGTCTCGCACCTGATATGGCCCATGTCAGTGTCTGATTGGTGGGGCTGCCTGGAGTTTTGAAAGACAAGCAGAATCATGGAAAATACCAAAGAAGGAAAAATGAAGTATACTCTTGGCATTCTGTAACATTTCTGTTCTCACCCAGCTCTATGTGAAGTTGCAATATATGTGTACTTATGTTGATTTATCTTCATGTTCATGTCAGTGAACCAACTCTTCCACAAAGGTAGAACAAACGTTTTCTTACTGGCCTCGAGAGAAAACAATTCTGTGGTGTTTACTGTGATGAATTTAGAGGTATTTCTCAGGGCATTCTCCCAAATTCTCTGCTTGTACAAACTGGTACAGCATCACTTTACTCAATGCAAGCTTGTGCCAGTTTTTGTGGCAGGTGATTTGGCCCCGGTGAACAACAAGCAATTTGTCCCCAGTTCCCGAGTAACCAAGAGATGGAAAGTTCTTGTTAGGTTTGGATTGTAGCTTTCCTGTAACATTGACACTCCAGGTGACTTGGCCTAAGCCAGTGAGGTGTCTGTGTATGCAGATGTTGTACCCCAGCTACAACACGTTTCAGGTTCAACTGAAGAAGAGGAACAGGAGAACAGTTGGCAAAGTAGTCACTAAATTCAGCAAAGCTTCAAGCACTGCCAGGAGTCTTGAAGGTGCTTCAGTTCAGGAGGTTCAAAACAATTGCTAAAGGAACAGTGCAAATATATTCCAGCCTTTTCTATGAAATGACATGGTTTGTTTGCTGTTGCTTGTTTATCTGTTCTGCATGGTATGTCACATTTACCAGCCAAATAGATTGTAGGGGGTAACAGTATTTTAATGATGATATTTTGACTTTTGCTGTGTTTATTCTGTGTTTTCTGATTAAATTCATACTCAGATGACTACCTCTTCTGCTGTTCCAGCGTATCTGTCTCAGGCCGCCCCTAAAAAGAAGAAGCAGTAATCTGGCAAAATGAACTCAGAACACACACAGAGGAGCCACTGGAGACTAATCTGCAAGGTGTTCAGGTATTTGCACTTTCATATCCTACACCAGTAATTGGCGCGCACACGTGATGTGCTCTGCAGTTCTTGTTCTTGTTAACTCACACAAAGTGGGTGAGGAAATGATGTAAATAAACAAAAAGTCATGTGAAGGATTAAAGTTATTTAGTCAGAATGCCCCTGTGGAACTTAAAGATGGAGCCAGGTTTGAAAAGGTAGAGTTGCAGCTCCAAGGTCAACATGTTGATGCTGCTGTCCATCACATCTGTTAGCTAGGACAGATTTTACCATCTGTTACTGCCCAGAGCACTGATGGCCGTCTGAGAAGTGGTGGAGAAAGAGGATCCTTCTCTGACATCCTCCGAAGCAAAGTGAACAGCCCCTCCTCCACTGATGGGCTAAGGCACCGTAACACTCCCAGTGACCTCAGGAATTAGGGTCTGGGCTAGGCCTACAGTGAGGAAGAAATTCATTTTGGTTCCCAGAGGTCCTGAATCACTTTCCAGGCCTCAAGGATTTTTGTGAACTTTAGCTTGTATATATGTCCTGGATACAGCTGAAAGAAAATAAGGTGTTTACTGTTCTCAATGCAGAAATGGGACTTTCTAGTTGGAAAGCAAGAACAATCTAGAGAAATGTTGTAATTTTCTAGATAATAGGAAAATAGATTTTTGTAGCACAGCTCTTTTGAGTCTATGTTCCATGTCTCTGAAACAAGGAGAACACTTGTGTGATTCCTTTTCCATGCTCCGTGTGAGCAGGTGATGACAGGCTACGGATGTGCAATGTGACAATTTAATGGCAGCAAGGAATTACATACATGTTTGTATGATGATGTAAGTGCAGAGGTTGGCTGTACACAGCTTGGTAGCTGATTAATTGAGGGAAGCAAATGAGCTGCTAATGGGAGTAAAGGTAAGAGTTGTGCTTGCGGAGTGCACCAATACCAAGGTGCATTCAGAGAAAACATTTTATTTGTACTGTCATTGCAATTTTATGTTATCTCATTGCAATGATTAAGCTGTTATAATTACCTATTGTTCATAATTAAGTATTTTAAACAGTTCCACAAAAGCAGAGGTACCTCCTAAGGGTACATATTTAATGGTTATATCACTGATATGTGAAAAATCACTCTTGTTGAATGTTATATCATATGTGACTGAAAAGCAGATGCAAGTAAACAGCAAAGTCACTCTGGATATTATTTTAATTCCTGAACTACACACTTTATCAGCTTCCAGATATTTATTCACGTTGGTATTTTTTTATGTGTGTATTCTTGTGGTTTTGGCAGTTCGTAGTTCATAGAAAGAGTACATCAACAGTTCATAGACATTGTTGATGTACTCTTTCAGATTCTGCCACCAAACTGCTTCTGGGACTTCATGCAGTTCACTTCATCTGAGAGAACCTCAGATAAGTTATATGGAAAATTGATAGTAAATCCCAGAGCACCAGGTTTTGCTGCACATAATGCAGATTTAACACATGGGACCAGAGAATGATAGTGTAGTATTATTAGTACTTTTCCTTTCAGTATTTTGTCTTTTTTACTTTTTTTTTCAGCATTGGACTTTCAATGCAAGTAGTTGCTTGCCGTGGCGTCCCACATAAGTAAAGTCAATGGTGAAAATTCTTCGTTTTCTATCAAGTGGTTTAGAACCTTGAGCCAGCTCATTAGCCTTCAGAAACATCCTCCGTCTCACTTTAGAACTAGAGTCTTCTCTGTAAGAACAGGAAACTGCTGTCAGAATCTCCTAATGTGGATTTAGGACAGGTTTCTATTCAACTTCCAAGAGTGATACTGTTTTCTTTCAAGAAGATTAATTGAATCTAAATAACTTAAACTTTTAATCCTTTTGAAAATAAGTACACTTGAGATGAAAAAATGTTTTACCATTCAGTTATGCAGTTCCTTCAAAAGAGTTATCACTTAAAGACAGGAGAAACAAGCCTTACACAAGTTTTATTGACAACAGATAGGAAGAACAGTACCTGAGAACATTCTATAAACTGAAATTATGGACTCCTTTTGTACCCAAAGGTGGTGGTCAAATCAAACATCCAGTATTTTAGATGAGAATTACTGACCTTCACTAATGTTCTGAAAACTCATCATTATGGGGAAAATAGACTTTGAATTTCAGATTGTGATCGTTCATCAAAATAAGAAAACTCCAAAAGTCAGATTTTCCTCTTAGAAATTTCAGACTCTATATGATTTAGGTAACTATGAGTAACAAGCTGTTTTAGAAAGGAAATTTTTTTCCTTCTTTGGGGAAAAATGTACTTAATGCTTTTTGCAAACATTTCATGTTTCTAACACTATCCTGATACACTATTTTCTAAACAAATTACAGGTATAACAAAGCTGCTTACAAGTGTTGCTGTGTTTGAGAGATGCAGATTTTAATTTGGTTCTGTTTGCATGGGAGGAGTGCTTCCATTTCACACATTTGGTGTAACTTTGAGAAACTTGAAATCAGTATTTTATCACAGTCAGTATTTCTAGAATATGATGGCGTTTTAAAAGGAATTTTTCCTAATTACAAACTTCCCAAAACTTTCAAAACCCTAGTCCTTCTCATTTCAAATTGAGCGCAGGAAGAATTAGTATCAAATAACTAATAGAGAATGTGATTTTTGCTGGGTCTGGTAACGAAGGCAATGGTTCCAGACAGTGCAGGAGGGTCAGTTCCTTGTTTTGAGCTTTGGGTCTGCACTGAATGGTGACCATGATGTCAGGGTGCTTTAAATTGGTGGGGAGCTTTGGATGCCTTTGTTTCAAAACTATGGCTTCACACCTGCTACACAGCCCAGACATGAGCAGTTCCTGATGCAGAATGAAGACTAGGGAGGAGTGGTTAGTTGAATGTCAGCTGTAACGTCTAAATGCAGTGATGACCCCGAGGAGGGAAAAAAAATCAAGGACAGCCCTAATTTTTAAGTTCCTGAACTCATGGTCTGTAAGTTTGGTTTCCTTGATAATGTTCAAAAACATGATTTGGGTTTTTTTCTTCCTTTTATTTTTCTTTTCTGGAGGCAGGGCATTCATTGGACCTAAGTAGCATTTATTGACGAGTAATATAGGGAGGGAAGAGAGCTTCAGATGTGAATTAAGTCTGAGTTAGTGTGTCATAACTGACAACAGAACACCCAAGAAGAGCCGTGAGACAGGATGAGATGAAATGAGACAAGCCTTGAAAGAAGGGACAGATTTATGAGTTATTGGCCTACAGATGGGATGAGAAGATATGAGTGGAGAATGAGATCATCAGGCAGAATTCTGCTATGGGAAAAGGAGGGGGTTCACATGACACAGCCCAGTAGCCTCCTGTGCATACTGGGAGGGTTGATTTAAGCCACAGGAAAATCAGTGTTAAAAATTATGCAAAGATGGGTTAGATACCAAACCTCAGAGGGGCTAGATTTTTCTCTCCCTCCACTTAGGAAAAACAAAGACACAACAGTTAGGGTGACCCTGAGCCTGCAAAGTACATGGAGACCACACATTCCAAGGGTAATGTCACCTAGTTAAATCATACCAGCCTGCTTTCAGTGTTGGTAATGCAGGGCACTTTTCAGCAGTTTAAGAAAACTGTTGCATTGCTTAGAATAAAGACAGGAGGCAAAATTTTCACCTTCAATCTAAAAAATTCAACAGTTTTCTTAAAACATTAAGATTTGCTTTTCATCCCTGAAACTGAAAGCATGTTTCCAAGTAACTACATCCTTCATGCTAGGCTACAGCCAAGGCGCTGCGTATGAATTATAATTGGTGGAATTGATTGCCAAGTGTGTTTGGGTGAAGTTTCAGTTGGCAAAATTATAATCCATTTCAAGATTCAGTATCTTAAAATTCTCACCAAAAAAATGAAAATAAGGCTTTGGCTGCTCACAAAGGCCCGTACAGATCTGTGAAGTTTCTGTGTTGCTGTAGTCATGGCCCCTGCCCCTAGTTTTGTTCTTGCATTCTGTACAGAGAGATGAGGAGAATCTGTTTGGAGAAATGCACTGAAGTCTGTTCTGTAGCTGAATATGCAGAATCAGTTGGCAGCCTCTTGAAAAAAACTTTCCTGGTGGAATTTCTTATATCTGATTCTGATAGGAATGGATAGGAGTGAGGAAGAGGAAAATACGTGTTTCTCACAGATTCAAGCATTTTTGCTCTGTGATTTAGCTAAGAGTGCTAAGGACTCATATGTGCCGGTGGAGCGGTTGAATTAAACCGAGTTTTGACCAAGTCATTAAACTTGGTAACGGATCAGTAGAACTTGAGGTGTTCAGTAGAGCAGTTTTGATTTGGTTGGGTGTATGAAATTTAATTTGGAACATAAAAGTGAACTGCATTAAAAATTCACAAAACCTCTATTATTCGTTAACTGTATATGGAGCTATTTAGTTCTGGGTGGAACTGAAAAAATGGGTAGTTTTTTCCTTAAAACAGTAAAGTTTAAAAATTGTGAAACTTTTTTGCTCAATTTGAGCCAGTGGGCTGAAACAGGATTTTGTTAAGCCTCAGTGTGTAATACTGTGCATTTTGTTTAACTGTTGCTGATCACTTGCTCCACAGCAGTGTGCACGGAGTCAGAGTTCCCTTCAGGAAGGGTTGGAACATCTGAGCTTAGTGCTGGGACTCATCCTGCGGCAGAAGGACTTCCCAGCTGCTCAGACTGGCACCTGTCCTCAGCCCTGTCCAAACCCAGATGCCTAAGGAAGTGTGTAAGGATAAGGAAATTGTAGCTCATATTTCAGCTAAGGGATCTCTTGGTGCTCCCCCACCCCAGAGAAACATGCAGCCAGGCGTAGTTTATTTCTCATTAGCAACTGAAGTGGATTTCTGTTCTGTAAACTTGCCCGACCTCCCTCTGAGCCTTGCAGCCTCCCTCACAAGGAGTCCTGCAGCATAACACACCTGTTGTGAAGAGCCAGTTCGTTTTCGTTTGTTTTGAAACTCCCTCGTGCTAGCTGGACGTGGAAGGATGCCATGTAGAGTTCGACAGTGAAACTGGAAAAGGATTTTTAAGATTGTATTTTTGAAATATAATTGGTGTTTAGGCATTAGGTTAGTGTGGTGGATAGAGCACAGTTAAGTAATCCAGGACCGGGTCACCTTGTGAGTGAAATAACTAGTAACCTAAAGGGTCTGTGCTTCAAGAGAAGTTAAGTCTTAGCAGCCATATCAGTTTTAAGCATGGGCATATTTGGTAATAACAGAAAAACTCCTGATGGGTTCCAGTTAATGAAGCATTTGAGCATGCATTTAACTCCTCTGCGCATTTCAGACTGAGTTGTGCTGGGCTGCTGAGTCTGGGTGTTAATCTGGAAGTACCTCTCTGTTTGTAAAATTTAATCCTATTGCAACACTTATGGTGGGATTTTTTGTTTGCTGGATAAACACCATATGCTTTTGACTTTGCTGTCCTGTGTTGGATAGTGTTCGTTTTGTGTAGAGCCCTGATTCTAAGTGGGAGCTTATTGAGATCAGCATATTCTGGGATGTTTCTGCTTGCCAGTGATAAGAGAGATTAATGGTAGAGAGAAGTAATGGGAAGAGAGAGGTAAAGGTGTATGAGGAACCCTGACATCTATAGAAGATAGGAAGAACATAGATTATCACTCTGTTACATATTGAGACGCAAGATCTCCTTAGGATGGGCTAATAAATGCCTCAGTAACTTCAGCTGCCTGAGCCTCTGTGTCTGCAGACATGGTTTCCCCTTCATAGCACCTTCTATGAAATAAAAACCCAGCAAGAGCTTCAAATGGAAGACAGTGGAAAGAGAAAAGTATTAAAATTACAATTTGCTCACTAGGTTTTCTTGACTAATAAGATTATTCCTGCAAAACCAAATGACCGGCCAAACAAACATACAAAATCATGGTAATTGAGAGACTGATTTTAACTAAATTGCCGTAGGCTCTTGCTGTCTGTGGGAATTTTTCCTTAGTAGATTTCATTTTGAGAAGGTTTCTTAATGCAAATGGACTTTGCAAATCTTAGTCCAATGAAACTGAGCTGTCTTAAAAGTCAAATCTTCTCTTTTGGCAAAATATAATAAATATAATGCATGACACTACATTACATAACAGTGGTATTTCTAAACGAGTAGAGTTCCAGGTTAAAATTCAAGACAAGCTGTGTATAGTATAATATTTGATCCACATATATCCTAAATTTCTTATGCAAAGATAAAGCTTGGGAGAAGACAAAATACTTTCTTTTTTATATGACATAATGGGGCACTGAAAGATTAGGATCACATCGTCAAAAATTCTGAAGTCCTATTTAGACTGCAGGACAGAAGACCGAACTTTGAAAAATGCTTAGATCTATTGGCCCTGAGCTAGTCCAAATATCTGATCATAAGAATTGGAGCAGGAACAGGTTGATGCTCTGCTCTCTTGAAAATCTGACACCGGTGGTGTCACTAGCAGTGGAAAATAGAGAAGCTGATTTGAAAATCTGTTTCAGTGCAGGAAATAAACGTGGATGCTGACATTTAACCCGGGGTCTAAACAAAACATCTTTCTGCGTTTTCATAAGTATTGTTGATAGGCAGAGGGTAAAGGGGAAGGAAGGGGAACAAATGAAAAGTCATCATTGGGGTGGAAAGGAAGGAGGGCAGCAGGATAGCAGGTGTAGGAAGAAAATGCCGTGGACACTGATGGAAGTGAAAGATGCAAACCATCAAAAGCCATGTCAAAAGTAGCAAAAGAGATGCTGGAAGCGGTAAAAAATGGGAATTATTTTTCCCACAGGTGTTGCTGTTGAGCAGAAATTGGAAGGAAACTGTGAGTGTCAATAGATTGAGAAAATGGTCCTGTCCATCATCACAGGAAACCATAAACCTCAGCGCTGTGGGACAGGAGTGACCAGCAATGACCAGCTTTGCTGCCTTAGGAACATCCCCTGTATATAGCTGTATTTTTCAGATAAGGTAAGAAATCAGTTAATTTCTGAATTGAAATGGGAAAATACTGTTTATAATCAAACTAAATGCAGTCTAAGCAAAAAGCCTGAATATAAACTTCTAAAATCAGTAACTTTATCCATCTTCCAGAGGTGATATATGTCAAATGTACACCCTTCTTTCAGACTGATACAGTAGAAATGTCTTAACATAGAATACTGAAGTAATTTAGTCTGTTCATTTTCTTTCTTGAAGCTGTTTGCTGCATTTCAGACAGGTTAAAATGGAGTGTTTTTCTGACTCTTGGGACTGACATTCAGCTTGCCTATTATGTCTTATTAAAGGCTCTGTCAGGTTTGAAAATCAGAAATGTTCAAATAAAAACAGTGTCTGGAGAGAGAGGCACAATGTGCTTTCGTTTTCCAGCCTGTTAATAAGTGAGGAGTGGGAGGTAAAGCAGGGTTCACTACAGGACTGGGGGCTACTTTAGTCCTTTCTTTAACTGAAAAGAGGAAAAAAAATGTTTATTTGGTAGAGAACAGCCTGTGTTTGTATGCACTCAAAATACTGACTGATTTGCTGATGTTACTGACAGACACTGCATCCACTTAATGTCCTTGGACGAGAATTTGCAGTAATTCTGTTTCCCTTTGTGGAGATAATTAAGGCACACAACAGCTGTCTGGCAAACATTAGCGCTCTACTACCTGGTCCCAGGGGAGCAGAGGCAAGGCAGGAGTGATTTGACCGAGTGATTGGCAGGACTGGGGTGAGAATCAAACCTTAACCAAGCCCTGCAGCCGAGGGTGGGCACATGGCATTGTACTTACAACATCTACAGTTGCTACGCAAACAATGGAATTGTTTAGGTTGGAAAAGACCTCTAGGATCATCTAGTCCAACCATCAGGTGCAGAGGAGAAGGTAGTTTTGTGTGTAGAGACAAAAGATACAGCTGTGCTAAATGCTCTACAAATACATAGTTAACAGGAATCCTCATCACGACACTGCTCAGTCTATCTAAAAGAGATGGAATCTCCTGTAAATTTCTTTTAAATAGTAAGTCAAGGTAAGCTCTGCCCCAGCTGAGCAAGGTTTAGACATGTGTCTTTTCTTCTCAAATCAAAACTGGGTATTAGTTAAAGGGGACACCTTTTAATTATAAATTTCTCAAAATGTGGTGTATATTGCATTATTTCACAGAATTATTTAGCTAAGAAGCACAAGCTTCCCTAAACCTCATGGTTTGTGCAGTATCCTTCTTATCTATAAATAAACAATATATGACCTTTGTACTCTAGAAGCCTAGAAAAGACCCTGGCAGGACATCACACAACCTCTCAATATAACTTTCCAGCTATTTGTGGGAGTCTGCCTCCGTGTCACTGAGAAACAGAGTTGGAGGTGACAGTTCAGATTTTGCCTCCTCCTTCCGGAAGCCATTTCAGTCATGCAGCCAGTTATGTATCTTACTGTGCATTTATAGCTTAAGGAGTCATTTCCACTTGGAAACAGTCCTGGGCACAGCGAAGATGGACATAGAGTGCAGGCAAAGGTACAGCTCTGTTACTGCTTTAAGGTACTCAGATTAAATGTATGTTTACCAGGTTTCTGTTTCAGTAAAAATTGCAATAATAAATGTGATTATGTACAGTTCAGTAAAGATGCAATTTAGAATGTTAAAATATTTATGTGAGCTCTCAAATGCCACCCTAAGTAGGTGTTATATTAAAATTGCATATTAAAACAAAATACAGATCTCCCTTTCCTACTTCATGTCAGTTACTTCATTTCGATTACTGAAAATATTTTGCAATTGTTTTAGTTTCCTGTTTTTCTCTGCTTACATAAATAAACTTACAAGTTTAATGAATTTATGCTTAGATCCTTCAATATTTAAACTTCTATCTGCTTTGATAATTAAAATTAAAAGCAAAATAAAATTTGGAAGTGTAAAATGCAGGCATAGTGTTTCCACATGGCCGGAACGTTTACAGATGTTCATAAATGTTGCACCGTTCTGGAGCGCCATATTAATATTTGAAGCAAATACGTGTTCAACTATGGGAAGACTTTCTTAGGTCTTTTTTTGGGGTGTCAGACCTCCAGTAAGCTGTTTAACATGAGGGCTTCTCCGGTGACACTTGCTGAAACAGTGTTTGTTAGAGTGCATGTCGCAAAGCAGCCACTTGATTCCAGGAGTCTGGAAAATGCAGCGAGGTTTCAGGTGAAAGCAGTGTATTCCACTAGCAAAGGTGGTGATCTTTTCGTAAACTGAAATTCTGTGAATTTTAGACAGAAGCTGTGATTTTTAAGGTTATACCTGCATTAGTGGTATGTATTAGTTTGTACACTGTTTAGTTTACATATTTCACCTACATCCTTGTAGCCAGATGCAGAGCTGTTTGTTTCTAGTACATGTCTACTCTGAGGATATTTTTATCAGCGATTACACAAGGGAAACTGAAATTAAAGACTTCCCCATAGACTTTGTGGATCATCCACTGTTTTGTTGTTGAATTAATGAATGTTCAGTACAAAACTACAAATGGAAAATGAGCTGCCATTGCAAGGGAAATGCAGGTATGTTTTATGGATCCTTTGTTTTTCTTGCTTCTCTTGTGATTGCACAAACACTGTATTTTAGGGAGAGTGAGAGAAAATCCTAAGGGCAGCTGTCAGAACCAGGACGGAGATTTGGTTTAGTCACTGGCCTCTATGCAAAGGGACTGCTCTTTCCTCCTTCGCTGCTGCTGGACCTGAAAATGGATTTTGGAGTCCCAGAGGTTGTGGCCTCAGTTATGTGGTATATGTTGTGAGAATTAGTAGTGCCAGTGGAACTCAGGGTTGATAAATGCTAATATTATTTTACAATTAGGTATTAAATGTTACCTGTATTACCCTCTCAGGACAGCACACTGCACTTCAGGGAAGAAACGCATAACATGACTTGAAGAAAATGAGAACATGTTTAAACAGAATGTCTCCAGGATAGTCAAGGGAGAGATTAAACTGAAATTCAGATGAAGTCTTTTGTAGGTACACACACTAGTGAGGAATTACCAAAATGGGAGAGTCAAAGGGGGATGCTTAGCTTGCTCTTTCTTCCCACAGTAAAATCTGGGAAATAAAATCTCAACTGTCATGTGAATATTGAGCCCTGTTTTGATTTACTTTTACTTTATTGCAGAAAATAATTTTTTTTGCAAGGCTTCTTTTTTTCATCCTGCTGTTGTTGGACAAGGGTTCTTTCAGCAATGTCAAACTGGGTGACTTACAATAGGGAAAGGTGCTGTGAAATAGTGATAAATAAACAAAACCAGAAAGGGTTTTTTATGTTTTTGTTTCCCACTAACTCTTTACTGTGCTGATACTCTCAATGATTATTTGTAATTGTATGAAAACGGTGTCTGTCTGCACGAATATGAGAAGACACGCTTGGTTTAGTTGTGCATATGAAGAAAAGGAACCGCATAAAATATTTTTCATTCCTCTTGTTAATTCTTGATTGAAATCCATTGAGCATTGTTATTCTTTCGCTGGTAATGCACAGACAAAAGAGCAGACTGTCACCAAAGACAATTCCTTAATTCATATTTCAGAGGATAAAAATGAAGAACATGTTATTTATTTTATGGATATGTATGTGCATAGTTAAATGTGTATCAGTTATAATGGGCCAAGAAAAGCGGAAAGGAATCCTTAGTGCACAGATGGAATGGGAAGGAGAGAACCAGAATGGAGCTGGCTTTGAGATTTGAGGCAAAGGAAGGCATTTCATGTGCAAAGGATCAGCCTCCTATTGGATTCCCAGTACTGGGAGCATAAAACTTTAATTTCCTTATAGAAGCAGAGCAGTTTGAAGTGAGAGGTTTGACAGTGGAAGCTGAGTATTGGTTTTCTTTTTAGTTTATTATTTATAATTTAAAAAGTTGTTATAATTTATTATATTTTATTTTACCTTGTCTTTGAAACTACTAGTTATTATTTAAAATAATAGAGTAAGGTTTAGAATACGGATTTACACAAATACGTATATATCCATTGTAGGAAAAAAAATCTGTGAAGGAAAGAAAATAGATTTAGATCAGTTCAATTTGACATTGTGTGTGTAAGAAGACTTGGGAGCCTAATTTGTACTGATGACAATAAAAATAATTTTGATGAGGGAAGTGTTATGACCCACCCCCAAAGGTGGGGTAACTGAGGTTCTTGTTAATAGATCCCTTGGGGTTGATTAGACTGAAGTGACACCATGTTTTTAGAGAGAGAGAGAGGGAGATAGATAGCAGGTTTATTTTAGAACCATTTGGTTGCAATGGAAGTATGTAGCTGCTTTGGTTAGTATCTACAGAAATACAGCAGTATAAAAGTATAAAGATACCACTTACGGAAACATATAAGGAAAAGAAAGAAAGAAGAAGAAAGGATAAGAGTAGATAGTGGGGAGGAAAGGTATCACCACCCATGGATCCAGTGACAAGAGCTGATTGTTGCAATTTCAGTGTCTGTTGGTTGAGGTGATGGTCTCAGTCTCGATCCATGAAACACAAAGTTCAGTGGGTTCAGTGTTCAGGTTCAGGTGGGAGCGCCCAGGTACCTCTCCTGGGGGTGTGGGAAGTGTCTGATAACACTGTCTGATACAACACTGTGGGTCACGCACAGTTCTCTGGTGGAAGGCTGCAGAAATGAGTCTGGGGGCATTTCAGGGATCTTTGATGGTTTATGATGCCCTCTAAGACATGACCCTGCCTCTCACCTCAGTTCAGTTGAGCCAGTTATGCCCCATCAGAAGGGATGAAAACTCTGAGTCCTCCATGTGAATGTCCTGATACTTCCTCAGGGTCAGGTGGAGTTTTACACCTGAGCCACTTGTGTAAGGGAGGACATTGCCATGATCAAAAACACTATTCTACCTCACAGGGTCTTGCTTCTTATTGACCTCTTCCCTTATCTGGCTCAAAACCAGCTTGTTGCTAAACAAAGGTCGGTGTCTCGTGGTCACCCTCCGGTGTTGGGTGCTCACCCCCTCTGCCCCAGGTGGTGCTTCTGCAGACCAGAAGTTTCCCCACCACACACCCAAAACCTCTCCTTTGCTCCATAGGGGGGGCTCAGCAAAGCACCTGCTGCTTTGGCAAATGGCCCATCATTTGAGGCATTAACCCTTAACATTTCAGTCTCTCACATGAAAGAATGTCTCTGAAGCAGTTCCTAGAAAATGCCATTAGCAAGATTAAAATACTACTCCTTCCTTAAAGATTATATCACAGTAAAGCACCCCGTGGAGAGTTTTGCTCTTTGTAGCCAGACCATGAGTGTTATCACAACTGTCACAGCCCAGGCAAGGGTTCTCCTCATCTCCCTGCGCATGGGGCAAGCCTGCTTAGGCACACAGACATCCTGGGGTATGCTTCTTCCATTCATCTGTGCAGTGCGTTGAGGAGTAACAAGGGTTGTGCCTGTTCAGTGTCTGCGGTTGCAGGTGCTCACTGGAAGCTGCATCCTGAATTACACCTGAGAAACCTTTCCTCCTGGTTTGCTCCCTTTGACTTGAAGGATAGAATCACATGAATTTTGAATGGTTTTAATATATTTTAAGCTGTGTCTGAACGTATTTGTTCTGGTGTTTTGGTGAGTACTTGCCCTAGCTTGCCCTAAGAGTATTTTATTAATACCACTTTATGTCATTAGAAATTCAGGAATATAAGAAAAGTTGTATTTTGTTGCTGTAGTGTTACAGAATCATAGAATCCTTTATGTTGGAAAAGACCTCCCGTATCAAGTCCAACCATTAACCAAACACTGCCAAGGCAACCACTAAAACGTGTCCCCATCTACACATCTTTTAAATCCCTCCAGGGATGGTGAGTCCACCACTATCCCAAGCAGCATGTTTCAATGCTTGACAATCCTTTCCATGAAGAAATTTTTCCTGTTACCCAACCTAAACCTCCCCTGGCACAATGTGAGGCTGTTTCCTCTTGTCCTGTCGCTTTTTACTTGGGAGAAGAGACCGACCCCTACCTGGCTACTAGTAAGCCCCATAAAAACTCCTTTAATCTCGAAAGAACAATGAGCCTCACCTTGGGCAAGGTGAAAGAACGTGTGAATAATCCAGCAGCTGCTGCAGGCTGACAATAAGTTAAAAAGCTGGTACTTGCTTACCAAAATGGAGGCCGATCTCTTCTTGGAATCAGTACATTGTGAAGTTTTAGAAGTAGTAAAGGACAAATCAGATTCCATTATGAGTGTGCTTTCCTTCTGAATTAAAAGATATTTTGCCAGTGACAATTTTCAGGTTGGATACTTGTGTTATCAGACCTGAGGAAAACCATATCAGGCCCTGATTATAATGTGTCCTGCTTAATAAGAGCGGTCATGGTTTCTTGAAGCTAAAACTACCTTCTCAGCAACTTTCTAGCAGAGGAAGATGGTGTGTTCTTGCTTTTGTTACCAGGATCCTTGCAGTAATTACAGATATAGCAAACATTATTACATCCACAATGGGATTTTACAGCTAAATGATGTAATCTCGAATGCTCTGAAAAACGCTGCTACAACCTTTGGACAGTCCTGAGGGGCAATTTGGGATTGTTACCAGATACAAAGCACCGTGTAATAGGTAGATGATTTTCTCCCGCCAGTTAGTTTCTTGCATTGAATGCAGCAGGATTTTTTTGCATCACGTAATTTGTTGGACCTTATGGCAGCTGAGAACACAGTCAGTGTTGAAAGCCCCAAGGCGTAAGTTACACAACTGTTGCAGAGCCCACCAGAATACTGTGTTCTCTATCTCTGACATTGCCATGAAGTGACAGAGATTTGTTATTCCAGTATCAGCTCATATGGACTCTTTTTTGGTTTCGGTAATAATAGTGGTCAAATTATTAATGTGTAAAATCAAGGCCATGGAGCTAAATGAGATGGATACTTTGGGTTGCTGCATTGCATTCTGACAAGGTTCTGCTACAAAAAGCTGAAGATTTTTGCTTTTAATAACATATTGCAGTCAGTATGAAGGTGCATGGGCCATGCTGTTCATAAATACAAATGTGGCATTCTTTCATAAGTTTTTTAAATGGTCACAGTGAAAATCTTGAGAATCATAAATAGAAAATTTTCCAGCTTTTTAAAGCAATGATCGTATTTTGAACAGCATGCTACTAAAAACAGGCTCCAGACTTACTCTTGGACATCAGCTGAATAGTAAGTGTTGCTGATTAGAAGATTTCATAGATGAGACCTTATTTTAAAATTGCCTTCACTTAGGTCCATCTTGTGTGGAATCATTTGGTACTGGCTTCTCATGAGTGGGGTACTGTCTTTAACAGCTCACTGGGATTTTCAGATATGTCATACTGAAGTTTGACAGTGCTTGTATTCCTTGAGGCATGGAGAATAAAAGTAATTCTGAACAAAATTCTGTTCTTTATTTCAGTTTCGCTGATAACTTGCAAATCAGAATCTGTTAACCATTGGCTGTTCCAGATATGTTGTCAAAACCAACAAGGGAGACTTGATGTAGTATGACTCAAAAACGGAAGTATTTTGGTAAGTCACATAATGTGCATTAAAAAGTTGAGAAAGTGATCATTTGTGGTAACAGATATTTTTTCTGCTCTTTGTTCATTAAGTGTACTTTCAAGAAACATTGCTAAACAGCACAGTAGACTGTTCACATTTTGGAAAGTGTTTCTTCCTTCAGAGGGCTAGAAGACCAAACCTTCATACAAGGAAGGCTTAGAACATCCTGCCACAGCCTAAACTTGTGGAAAACTCCACATTCCCACAGCGTGGCATTCCGGTTTTGGTCAAGTGTAACACAGTGCTCTTCCTATCTGTGCAACTTTCACCTTCTTTCAGGGTTGTTAATTCACCTGTTTCAGTTAGAACATCTTTCTTGGTAAGCCTGCATTACCTCAGCACATCAAGAGGAATAATCTCATATGCAAACAACATTGAAGAATATCATCCACTTGAGGAGTTTTGCATTGCTGTCCAAATTATGTATTGACTGCAGCAGAATTTAAATAAAACAAGTCCCTAAACAAAATATCACTCTTGTGTATTCACTATGTAAATATTATTTACAGGGTTTTAATCTTTTTCTTGAACCCTTGAAAGCTTGGTTCTGAAAATTGGTAACCATATGGCTGTAATACTATTAGTTCTTGAATGTACTGATGCTATCATTCTGCATGCATGGTTCCTTTATACCTAGAGAACTCTTTAGTGGTGCTAATAGAGCTAACAATACCACTTGGCTCTATTAAAGCCTACTATCGTGTTGACTTGGGATTGAGAGGTCACACATTTTCCCTTCCCAGCAGTAGCAGTCACCTCTGATGTATGTTTTTTCTTACTTACATTAACACGTGTGTTACAGAGGATCTGTGCAGGTGATTTAAAAAAAAGGCTGCATAGCTCTTTGGTGTCACTGGAAAGTAAATACAGGTGTGTACCCTGCTCAGGTGAGGCTCCATATGAATGTGTAGATATCACCTAAAGGTAAATTGCATATGCATCTAAAAGACAATTTCTGAAGAGAAAATTATCTTATATTGTCGAGGGCTCCTGTCCCATTTTTATTAATGTCCCAGATTTGAGAAACAGCTGAAACTGAAGCTGTATCCTTACTGCGATACCTGGGTGTGAGACAGAGCACGCCCTTTTTGAAGGAGTAACTCATATAAATTCTTATTTTTCCACTCATAGAACTCTTGTATATACCTCCCCTATCCCTGTTTTTCTCCCCAGAGTTTATCATCATCTATTCAAGAACTGCTGTTCTTTATCCCAGTTTGGCCCCAGTAATTAGTAGATACTAATGATGTCTACTTAATCATTGTATCTTGCTCCTGATATCTACATAAGGAACAGATGATGCCCGGTGTTGTACCACTGTCAAGGCATGGAAGAGTCTTCCTTCACTTTCTGGCCTTCCTGATGTTGTTCCAGTGAAACTGTTCCAATTCTAGTTGACATTACTTGTCCTCTGGACTGGTATGCACATGCTGTTCCCTGCCTGTATGTGTTTGATCTGTTCTGATTAGAGCCATGGAAAACATCTTCTGCACCTCAAAATAATGCTTCTTGGCACTACAGCTGGAGGAACAGGCATCCACCATAATCCTTGAACAGCACAAGGCAGCTAAAGGAGGGATTCCCAAAATCTTGGTGTATTTCTCGTGGTACTTTCATGAGAAAAAAGCATCTGCAAAATGGTTCCAAATGCATTTGTCTTCTGCCAGCGCAGAGCCTGGGACAGAACTGGAAACAGCTGTAACCCCTGCCTCAAAAGAGGTACAGTGCAGATCCATTTATTTAGGGATGCTATCCCAGCAAAGCTGATTGGGCAACTCCTGATCTAAGGTATTAGTATTTTATAGTCATGATTTTCTTCTGACAACCACACATGAGCATTTATATTACCAGTGCATCAAAAGAGGTCATAGTTACTTAAATAAGTAACGTCGGTATTTTGCAAATGAGCAATTAAGTTATGAAAGAAGCCTCTTTTCATATAGCTGCTGGCTTTGATCCTTCTCTGCATTATTTGAGACCGTAGGCTCCAGAGTTAATTCCTGGTGTCAGATACAGAGTGTAGCTCTGCTGTCGTAACGTGGTGTGTGACCTCTTAGACCCAGGGGCAGGGCAGGCTGCAGTCTGAAACTGTAGGTCCTGCTTTTCCCTGGGGTGGAATTCCGTGCTTGTCTTTGCAGCCTCCCTGTCCACTCGCTCCCGTCCTTTCCCACACCATCCCTTTGGCACTGGTTTCCTCCGGTTCCTGGCACAAAAGTCTGTGGTCACAGCACAATATGTGCCCTCTGCTGTGTCCGATTTCTCTCTTGATGGGCTTTTCTGAGGCCCTCAAAACATTTGCTGCCTCTCCTCCACCTCCTCATCTGTATCTCCAGGTCTGAAAACTGCCTGCACAAAATACTTGACTGGATATAGGTGCCACCACGTGTCACCAGAGACAGGGGAGTGGTCAGCCTATGCTCTGAGACTGTAAAAGCCAAGTGGAAATCTGCTAATGAGAATGTCCCTTTATAGTGCAGTTTATCAGAAAGGGATTCCAGGAGTTAAAAAAGAATTCCTGTGAATTCAGAATTACATTCATTTTTTAAAAAAACATGAGTTAGTGTTTACTGTAAAGCTCTTTTTTGACTACAGACTGAACAAGGAAGGAAACAAAATATTTGAGTTCTCTCTGTAAGGCAGCTACTTTCTCTGTGCCTTTTTCTTTCCTCTGTTTAATTCCCAATACCTCAGGGACACAGTTTCCTCCTTTAGCAGGGACTGTGACCTTAAAAATAGCTGGCTCCAAAGTAAACACAGAAAAAACCCACTTCAATTGTTTCAAAGATGTGGTAAGTAACCAAAACCACGTCCATGCTAAATCTGAAATTCACAGTCTTTTGGAGCTGCACTGGGGCTTTTACTTCCCCAAGCTTTCACGTGTTCATGCTGCACACTGGCCTCTGTCTCCAAAGACACTGGTAAATCCTACAGTGTCATTTCAAGTAATTTGTCTCTACTTCTACCACTCTTGCAAAATGTTTAGAGGGGACACTTTCTGTTTGGATGAAGGCCAAATGTGGCACCCAGCACCTGGGGAAGTGGTGATCCCAGGCTCCTTCCCTGGCATTCTGGTGGGTGGGACATCACAGCTGCCTAGGCCAGCTGGAAGAGTTGGTGATTTATTGAACAGAGAGCTTGTTTTGTCACTTTTGCTTCTAGTTGTAGGCCTCCATTCTCTGGTCCAGCTGCAGGAGGAGGGAGGCAGGACCCTTCTACACTGGGGCCATAGTGCAGCCATATCCATAGTGCTCTCGCTGCCACCCCTGCCACTGCTGCCCTCACATCTGCCCACAGCTGGACCAGAGCTTGCTGTTCCTACAGAAACTTTTTCCAGGAACAGGACGTACCATCAGACAGATTTAGTAGGGCAGGGAACTAAGTCCCAACCTGTTACAGTAACAAGGCTGGTGTCCATGTGTCAAAGCAGCTGTGAACAGCTGTGCGCTACATTTCACTGAGGAGCCCTTGGTATTGTGTAACCAGTAAGGACAGAAGGACAGGAAAAAGGACATTCAAGTCTGCAAATTAAACCCAGTATGACAAGCAAGTATTGCAAGTATTTTCAGTGTCTGGCCAATGCCCTTGCATGGAAAAGTTGGTCAGGTCTTACAAACACCTCTCACTGGGCAGAATTAAAACTGGTACAGATACAAGAGTAAAAGTCCACTGAGTCTCTCACAGACACCAAACAGTACTTGTGCAGACTGTCACAAAACACAGGTATTTACCCCTTTGCTTTTCATCTTGCAGGGGGGATCTTTCTATCTCTAAATATACCAGCTGTATCTGTGTGGTATAGCAAATATATAGCCACTTGAGTGTTTTCCTCTGAATATAGTCTAAAAGCCTTCTTTTATTTAGAAAAAATATGTATTACAGTGTTTTGAAGCCTCAGAATAGGACTAAGAAACTTTTGATTAACATCAACATCTTGGTCCTTTGGTGCAGGGGAAAGAGGAACAGTTGAAAAAGGAGCAGGGGGAAACTGCAAAAGAGCATTTTTTGTACTTTTCCATCTAAGATGCAGCAGGGTTTGGGAAGGTTTTCTTCATCTGTTGTGTTAGTGTAATCCACAGGGAACTCAGTTTGAAATTAAATATACCAAAGCATTTATGATTTACTGGGGGGGGTGGGGGGTGGGGGGAAGCCTGAAGAAAAATCTTGTGTTTGATCTATTTGTCGTTATGAAAATATTGACCAAAGGCAAAAGAATGGCCTTCATTTAGCTTATTATTGTTGGCTTGTTTTAATGCTTTCTTATTAAGGGCAAACTCCCATTAAGATGTGATATTAACTCCTTCACAGTTGTAAAGGCATAAAAGATGGAAATTTTGAACATCAAACTGTAACCTATTATAAAGTAGGTAATTCCTACTCAAAAATGCATAGTGTGGCTGAGAGGGATGTTTTTAAAAGTAAAAAACATACATGGAATAAGTTGAGCAGAATTTATGCTGCAAAATATCTTCAAAAAGCAGCCTCTATGTAAAATCAGAAGCATGGTGTTAATGACACAGTTCTAAAAGGATTTCCGAAAACAAATACTTCATGGGGGTGAAAAAAAGAGAGCGTGAAGTGTTAACTACAGACCCAACGTAAGGATTCCTGGGACCTTAGCTTCATCCTCCCACAGAAAGCTCTCCATTTGTGGAGCATGCTTTCCATGGAAGTCAGCAAGCCCTCTAGGAGCCTGTTTTGAAGGGCAAGTGCTCCCAATGCTGAAACGGGCAAAGCAAGAAAGAAACTGGAGTTGGTGCAGCACAGCAGCTGCTGATCCAGCCAGGCTGTGCCACTGTTGATTACCCTGGGAGCCCAGGGCTGGGTTTGGGGACAGTCACTGGCACACGAGTAAGAATTAGGTCGAGGTCTGTGCCAGAATTGCACCTTAGAATGTACCCAGAGTGGGGTCCAGGGCACTGCCTGGATGTGGCAGCACAAGAGATCAGGTCTAGGGCCCAGCCTCCTGCGCTGCCACTCGTTCTACCTGTCTTCATTAGTTCGAAGCACTCTTAGCTAGAAACTCATTAAGGCTGGCAGGAGAATGATTACCTGGCTCCGGGTTAGTAATGCAATGCCTCATGTTGCAGAGCATGCAGACCTGAAGTTTAAGCTCTCTGTTGTCACTTCAGAGAGACAGATGTTACTACTGCCAGTCCAGAATTCCTAAAAGAAAATGCTAATTTAAACTACTTACTCCATTAAATTCCCGTTGAATTAGCATTAGTAATGAAAGTAGTTGCATTGTTATCGCTGTAGTATCTGAGGAGACTGTTGGCCAGAATGTCATATGAACAAGAATGTCTGTTGGGATATTTAATTTTGTCTCCCGTGACAGCGTGCAATTGTTCTCTTTTCTGTTAACCCTTAGTGGTCTGGGTGATGTTTTGGTATAGGCAGAAGTCGCTCCAGGCCAGCACGAAGTGCAGAGTAGTGAAGTCCCTGTCTGAAGAATGGCAGTGTGCAGAGTTAGCATTCCACTGCAGTGAAACAAGATGTTCACATTTGCCTTCCCAGAATTTCCCACCTGGCTCTGGTTATATCTGCAGCCAGTACACTTCCATGTCTCTGTAACTAAGAGAGAACTTTAGGATTGTTACTCACCTGATCCTGCAGAGACATCCCTCCTCGGAGGCTGTTTGCTCGGATGTGCAGAGGGTCCCTCGTGAGCCTCTCTCAGCACATTTCATCTGCTCTCAGGTGTCTCAATGGGTGCAGAGCTCTCAGCACTTAATGCTGTATCCTTGCAATACTTACATTATGCATCGTTATGCTTTCATTGGAGTCCAGTCAGGAGACACAGGTGTGGATTGGTTTGCCATGGGGACACAGAATGAAGTTAGAGATGTAGGAAGTATTGGTAATAAAGCTTATAAAAGGCAGCAAGCTTGTGCTTCGAGTTGTGAACCAGAAACACCACCTTCCCCACAAAATTCTTCTGGTGTGCAGGATTCTCTTTTTTTTCCTTTGGCTTCTTTTGTGTTGTATTATTTTGCATCTTTGGAGTTACGGGGTGGATTTCTTTGTCTTAGGAACCAGCAGTATTTAAAAATAGGGGGACATTGCTTTATTAAAGCAGTTCTTTTAGTTGTCACGGCAACTGGTCTTACATAAATGATGAAGAAAGAAGGAACATATGTAAAGAGATATATTAGGTCATAATGGTGAATCCAGTACTTCTTAAACTAACAAGGAAGCATTCTGGGGTTTGTTGCTGTAGTTCATTTTATCCAGGTGATTTTTTACTTTAGTATTCTCCAGGTTTGCAATCAAAACCTGCAGCCTTTGTATGTTCACAGCTGTATCAATCCCAGTTTCTCTTGTCTGTGTAACTATTAAGTTCCTCCATTAGGATATCTATTAGTTAAAAACAGACAGAGAACTATACAATAAAAAAACCAGATGTGATACTTCGTGGTTTTCCCCAAAATATTTTTCTGCTCCTCCTTTCCAAAACTTCTCTCAGTCAGGCAGAAATGGCAGCATAGTAGAAATGCTGCCGTGCCCCCTAGGTGATCTGCCTGACCATTTTATACAAACAGCTACTTTTCTTACAGCTTTGCTCAGTTAAAGGATAATTGGAGACTTGAGGGGCAGGGGGTATTATTCTAGAATCAGCATATGTGATTTCCAGCATTTCCAAGTGGCTAAGGAGTAATTCACTGAAGAAGTGAAACCCAAGAGAACAAAAGTGTGCTGACAAAATTTAGGATTTTGTTTTCACATTCTCTAGGGATTTAACAGTAGAATCAAAATCCTTTACTGCTCAGAAATTTTCTACACTTAAGAAAAAAAAGTATGTCAAAGGAATGTGCTATAAGTAACATGCTTAGTCTTTTTATTCCCATTCCCTGATTTTTGGTATGATTTTTAAACCTTTCTACCAATATTTGCAGGGTTTTAACCCTTATTCTCACCTGTCTGTAATCATCTCACTTTACCTTTCTCTTTTTCTGCGTACAGTCCTTTTCTTTTGTTTCCTTCATGCCACCTCTCTTAGGTAAGTTAAAAATGTAACAAATGTGCCTCTGCCAGCCCTTCCTACCATCTTTATTTAAATGGAAGTGGAACTAGAGAGTGTGTAGACTTCTGCTTTTCCAATGTCAGCAGGTGAAACTTTGTATATTCTTCCCAGGAGCTCATGCAAACATCTTTTTCTTAATCTTTCTTGCTGTGTTTAAGTTTGCAGCTGCTGGATTTCGCTTTGAGTTTCAGGTTCAAAGGCATCCAGACAGTCTTTGTGAAATATCACAGAAACCATTGAACTTCACCTGGGTTTGCAAGGAAATTTTGTCAAGCCACGAGTTTCCCACACTTCCGGTGTAAAGCCTTGTGTTAATTCAGAGCTCTTTTCTCCCCGTTTGGATTAGAGTTACCTTAACTCTGAAGGCTCACAACCCATAGGGAACTTCTTCACAAACTTTGACCTGCTTTCAAGTTTGTAACAAAACTCAGAATTCTTTCCACAATTTTGGGGGTTTGTAACAAAAGCAAAGGACAACTGTAATCCAGGAATCTTTTAAATCCATGGCTTTAGAGATGTGTTACTGGGAAACGTGTCACAGTCGTATGTCAACTATAGGCTAAATTCTTCCCTTTTCTGAGAACATTTTACCCTGCTCTCCCTGGGGGCTCAGAGTACTTTTCTTTCATCACCTTCAGGCTTTCTGCCATTTCTTCCAAGAAATAAAGTTTCAAAATACACTTCTTCTGACTGTTTTTCCCGGTAGCTGTTTTGCTCTGCCACCTGCACTCTGGGAAGAGTCACCTATCTTTGGTTTTTGAGGGCCAGCCCTTCCCATTTGGTCACCTCTTCCTCGTTGCATAAATACCAAGTAGCAGCATCACAATCCAGTTGGAGCACAACTGGAATTCGTGGAACAGAAATGCTTCAGCCTAATTTCTTCTAGCCTCAGTGTACCTGTGTAATCCTGTGTATTCAGCGTGCCTTTGTATAGGGATGTGTCTCCCTTAGCTGTTTTGTTGGTTTCATTTCTAGATTACAAGTCCCTCAAAATCAGAGCTGCATTAAAATTAATAATGATGATTTTTTTTTCATTATATAATTCCAGGGTGTTGGGGTTTTTTTTACACCTTATCAGCCTTTTCAAATTCACCAGCAGCTCAGCTGCTTTGCTTATTCTCTGTCATTAAAAAAAAGTAAGCAAAATCCCCTCAGCCATCTTTTATTTATACCATAGTTTTTCTGTGTTAGACAGTTGTAGGTTTCGGGTTTTGTTTTTTAGGTGGTGTGTGGTTTCTTCCCCCCTCAGGAAACAGTGTGAAATATCTAAATCTCTAAACCAGTAATTCGGCACGTACCTAAATCTTTACTGAATAGCATGGGCTTTTCAGTTTTTTCTGAAGATTTGCATATTTGTTTCTTAGGATCTATAAGGTGCTAATACTTTTACAGGAAGGCTGGTGGACACACACTTGAAGAAAAAATGTGCTTATTATTTCTTGGTGCTTTTTGCTTTTATCAGCTCTGGTGTTACTTTGTTTGGCTTTAGCTGTCCCTGGCTTATTACACACAAGACAGTGAAATTTCATTCAAAAGTCACTTGCAGAGATGGAGGTGTAGGCGCCGTTCTTTAAGTGTTCATTTGCTGGTTATGTTGCAAGTGCTTTCAGAACTGTGATGATGACTGTGAAGTTCCTGGGGGTGTAATAGAAAACATCGGTGTCTGGACTTTCAAGGGAAGAATGTGGTTAAGATTACAGTGACTGAGTCAGTGTCAATGGGTGGTCCTGAGTCCATGTGGCTCCCAGAAAAGAGTTTCTGCTCACATGGGTGATGAGCTGCGCTCGCCGCAGTGGAACAGCTGGGACAGGGCTGCCCTGGACTGTATTTTTGCCTGCGCAGTGGCCAGATGCTGTCAGGTGGCTTTTCAGCGCGGCTTGGCTTTAACTTTGCTATAAAACAAGATAAAGGATTTGCTTAAAAGCTGGGCCGTCATAGAGCTGCGTGCTCCTTTCGTCCCCTTGGGTCACTGCCTTTCCTTCAGCGCGTTCCCATTGTCCTGTTTAATGAGACAGTTACAAAATGTCTGCCTCGCTCCCACCGCCATTTTGTAGCCTGATTATTGGATAATGAAGACTGTGAGAAGTAGAAAATAAACAGCATGGCGTGGGGGAGATTTCAAAAGGAGCACCAAATCTGCATGTTTTATTTAGGCGTTTAATTGTTGCCGACTGGCTGCGTTTAAACAAGTGACTTTACAGTGTCTGGAAGAAAACCAGCTCCCAAATTTGAGGAGCTGACCTTGGGTAGATGCCATCAACTGTTCTTTTCTATTGGCACGAACGTGCTGCTGGCAGGATCTCCCTGTAGCTGCAGTCACTCACCCAGCTCTGAATCAGAACCTGCTTACACTGTACTGGGCCACCAAATTACGGCACTGTCGTGGTTTAACCCCGGGTGGCAGCTCAGCCCTGCTCCCTCCCCTGCTGTGGGTCTGGGCAGAGAATCAGAAGGGTAAAAGTGAGAAAACTCGTGGGATGAGATAAAGACTAAAAGATAAAACAAAAGTGTGTGCACAAGCAAAGTAAAACAAGGGATTCATTCCCCACTTCCCTTGGACAGGCAGGTGCTCAGCCGTGCCAGGAAAGCCGGGCTCCATCACAGGTCACAGTGACTTGGGAAAGCAAACGCCATCATTCCAAATGTCTCCCCCTTGCTTCTCCTTCCCCCAGCTTTGTATACTGGAGTGACACCATGCGGTCTGGGATGTACCTGTGGCCAGTTGGGGTCAGCTGTCCTGGATGTGTATCCTCCCAACTCCTTGTGCCCCCCAGTCTCATCACGGGTGGGGTGGGAGAGGAGCAGAAAAGGCCTTTGCTCTGTGCATGCCCTGCTCAGCAATAACTAAAACATCCCTGTGTTATCAGCACTGTTCCAGCACAAACCCAAAACACAGCCCCTACCAGCTACTAGGAAGAAATTTAACTCTACTGCAGCCAAAACCAGCACAGCCATTTGTTCCAAATATTCTTTGTAGCCCCTTCAATAACCATGATTTGATCAAGAAAATTTAGGATATTTAAAAATAAGAACCTCCAAAATAGCTGTAATTAAGCTTCTCCCATAGAGTAACATGTTCAGGAAAAAAAAGGCAGCAGGGTAGACTACAAATATGGTGAAAGCAAACTAAAAATGCATGACAGAAATTGAAGAGACACTGAAGTTGTTCCTGTGGCCCTAGGGATGCAATAATGGCCATGTGAGGAGCAAAGTTAGTGGCATTTACTCCATTTCTCTATGAAATGCTCTGGTTTGTATGGTTAACACGGGCAAGGGGGATGGGAAGGGCACTTTACATTCACAGGAGGGTGCAGATTCAAAGCTGTTTAAAATTCTGCCATATCTCAGTGATAATAGTTAATCCCAGTATCAGAACAGTACTTCTATTTTTAAAATGCAATCAATCAATCATTTTAATACATTGCACCCTTAGTGCCAAACACCTCAGAAAACGATGTGTACGGCAGTAAAAATAAAGCATCTGAAACTCCTTCTGTAGAGTCATTCTTCCTTTCTTTCTTACCCATCTAAGTACAGTAAAAGCTCAGTGCTGCAAGAAATACCTGAAATTACATAACAAGGAGTAAATCCTCCAAACAAGACTGATTGGCAGGCAGGGATTGCTGTCATGGACTGAGCAAGGAGGGACAGAGAAATTGCCCCACCTGACTAAAGTTCTCTCTAAAAATACAGCATGTGCTGCTTTGTTCTTGGGGTTTGGTTTTGGCTTTTGAGGGGGGAGTTGTATGCTGCCTTTCGAGGTTTACATTGAAAATTGCCCCTTTCTGTTTACTTCTCAGGAAGGTGTCCCATGTCTACCATGCTTTTTCAGAAAGCTGTTCACGTAGAGGTGATTGAGGTTGTAGGTAATTCAGGTTCAGTTTCTGCCTCTGCTGCAGTGATTCACACAAAAGCACAGGAGAGTCTTGTACATCTGTTCCTCACCTGCAAAATAAGGATTAATGCTTCCTTATCATTAGTGCTTATAAATTACTTTGAAGTTCCTCCAGTGTACTGCAAATATACCTGTTACTGTTGTTGGTGATAAAAATGTGAAATACATAACTCAGTCATGTTAACAGCATATTAACTGAGAGGATTTTTAACACAACTTGAATATAAAAGTATCGGCACCATATTCCGGTGAATAACGAGCTACAGTGAGAGCATACTTTTACATCACCTCTATTTTCACTTCCGCATGGGTTTTCTCATGAGTGAGTTTTTTTCGTGGGTCACTTATTTTGTGAGACTGACCCTCAATCTTGTATTGATCAAAGGCTTTGCTTTTTTTATATAGGATCAGCAAGAAACAGTGTTTTCAGTCATGAAACTGGTAGGACCACTACAATGGAGCAAAAAGTTACGAATTAATTTTAAACATTCTTGTTGCCTCAAGATAAATAAAGAGGGAAGTTTTGAAAGAGATTTTTGGTTTCAGTTGAACAGTAGTCTCCACAAATAGGTATTTATGTAACAAAAAATAACTCAATGAAAGCAAGTTTAGTTGAGGTGAAATTGGAGCCGCAAGCACAGATGATCTGGACACAGATCATAGGTTGCAGAGTTAAGACATCTGGATTTCTATTCAATTCTCTGAAAGTGTAACTAGGAGTTAATAAGGTTTTCTTTCCTCTTCCAGAAGAGCTTTTTTTATGTGGTGTCTGAAATCTGGCTTCCTTAGGGGATCAATAAGTGTTTTTCCAATAATTCAAAATAACTGCCTTGAAAGTACGAGGCAGCTTATGATAGTCCTTCCTAACTTTGTGCATTCATCGCAGCAGTACTGTAATTTGTGATTTGCAGGTGTGAGTGCATCCTTCCTAGGGACAGCTGTCCTAGCAAGCAGGATATTTGAGCCAAGACTTCTTTAAATAATTTGCTGCTTTGATATCTTAGGCAGTATCTGAAAGGATTTTTTTAAAGTAGCAGTAAAGAGGGCTTGTATTTTATGTTTGTCTTGTCCACTAGGTCTCCTCCCATTACATGTTTCATTTTGATGTTGATACGCATGCTTTTGTAAATTATTGCATATTTTTATGTCAGATATATTTATAGGTATATATGGGCTTAGTTCACTGTACTCAAATACCTATGGCACAAATGAAAGATCTTCTTATGGGGTTTGTGGTTAGTGAATGTTGAATTCATCCTGCAGTTCCATGCGTTGCTTGCTTGAGTGGTAGAGGACAGAACGCCACAGTAGGGAATTATCAAGTATCTGATTCTCTTCTGACTCTTTTTCTGAAAAGGAGATGTTGGATATAGGAAGGACATGGCACTGAAAAAACTTCAGTTGTATTTTAATATTTGAAACACCATTTGTGCAAAATACACGATAGATAGATAGATAGATAGATACCACAATTGTTTTAAACTCCAAAACACATAAAGAACTTCCATGGAAAATCTCATTTTTTTCATTAAGTTATTGAGATTCTTTTTTCTAATTGATTTTTTAAATTATTTTATTACTTTTTAAAATTATTATTATTTGGTTTTTTTATTATTATTTTGAAGTAAGACCTTTCTCCTCTGAACATAGAGTGCAAGTTTTTGCAAGTAGTTCTCAAGCACTTCGTTTGCCCAGTGTTTGGATACCCCTAAGACTGTTACAAATAAGCAGCAGTAATACAAGCTAGTGCCAGATGAATGACAGCTTTCATTCCTTTACGATAGTTAACAGCAAAGTTTCAGGAGTTGTCATATTAGCTTTTTAAATAAAATTGTAAAACTTGCAGTGCCCAGAAACAAAAAGGCTTGGTAACGTTCAGCTGTGTTAGGCTTCTTGTGGTGCTAACTTTTTGCTTGGCTATTTTGTGTCTGATTATTGCTTCTTGACATTACTTTACCAGAGTCATTCATTTAAAAGATCTCAGGGAGAAAACCTCAAACAAATGCCAGTATATTAAGGTCCTTACCATTGTTTCCCTTTGATATCAGACACCTGTTTTCATGTAGCAAGAAGGGGCTTTTTGCTTCTAATTTATTAGGTCACGGTTGTGATGACATGAATATATCTACTTAAGATTTAGTCTGGTATCCTGCTACAGCTATAGACCTTTAAAAATTACGTTGCACACCATACCTGTCTGCCTATCTAGACTGATCGTTTTGGGGGAGAGCCCTTCCTGAGAGCACGTGTTATTAGAGGAGACAGAACTGAATTATCTGTGTGTTCCCACAGGCCTCATTAAAGCAGGCCTATGTATTATGTTCCCCTCTTACTCTACATGTTGCAAAATACTTGGTCTGCTTACTTCATCGGTTACTATGCAGTGTGGATAGCTGAAGTCATGACAATCCTGTTCATCCTTTCAATTCTAATACTTGGTAGTAGGTTATGTTTACGTTAGAAAGATCATAGTTTTTCTTACATGAATTACCAAGTACATGAATATTATAACTGTTCTTCAGAGCCTAGATGATTCATTATTGATAGAAAGTGATGTTCCTTTCTTAAATGAATGGGCTGTTCATTTGGAATGTTCAGTGTTACAGTTGTCTTTCCAATGACAATGATTTGGGGTGTGGTTTCCTTTTCAGCAACGAAGGATCATTCTAGCAAAAGACTTTGGTGATCCACAACAGGGCACTCTCAATATCCAATATCTATATTAGAGAGTGTTCTGGGATTATCATACCCCCATATGTTCTTAGAGGAAAAATTACTACCCTGTAGACTTGGCATGTCCCAGGTTATTAAACACATTTTATTTAAGGGTGTGTGGCTTTTTTTGTTTGCTTTTATAAAGGTGCTTTGTATGCATTGTTGATGCTGCAGGACGTAGAAATTAGGAGACTTGTATACTAGCACTTCCACAGCACATGAAAGACTGTGGAAAGTGTGTTTGCCAGCATAACTAGTGTCCAAAATTTATGCATGTATCATATATGGAAATACAAGGAAAATATTTAAAATACAAGGGAATATTTAAATGTAGGAGGGGAAGTTAAGCTTTTAGATTTCTTAGGTGTCATATCTTTAAATACTTGACTTGTTATATAAATTCTAGGGGTTTTTCGTGGGTTTTGAGGGGGGGTGTTTTTGGTTTGGTTTTGTTTTCTTGGGTGGGTGGGGTTTTTTTCTTCTTGTACTTGCTTCCATATGTATTTTACAGGCGCTGACTTTCTGGCAACAATAGAGCAGACAGAATTACTTGATGCTGAGAACCTTGTTAATTTTATGGCCCATTTTCACATGGAGCTCAGCTTTTATTTCCCCTCTCACTCTTTATTCTTGATTCAGTTGTTAGTAAGGTTTACTGAGCAAAAACACTGGGTGTATTATGGGAAGAAATCTAATCAATGCAGCACCAAGGGACAGTCCTTCAGAGTCCTCCCTATGGCTGTGAGCCAGACTAGAGGTTACTATGAGGTTACTCTGTCTGACTTTAACCAAAATACCCATCTACTTCTGAAAAGGCTGCCGGCCGCCCCGAACATGTGTAACAGAAGCCTCATTAATATGAGCTCCCAATATATATATATACACCTGTTGTACCAGCCCCCAGCACAGAGCCTGTGCTTCCTATTTTAAACACTTTGCATGTCTGTCTGCATTCCCTGCTGTCTGCAGTTGCTGTGCTGTGGTACTGCAGGGCAGCTCGCAGGCGGTACCTCCAGGGAATGCAGGAGGCTAAAGAAAGTGGTGGCAGATGTCAGTGGACTTTGCCAAATGCTATTTTTCAACTTAGATTGTTTGAAAGATTCACTGGCTAATCCAGACTTTGTGATACAGAAGTATCCTCATTAGTCATGGCTTTAAGTGTGCATTTCTTTAACGCCTGCTCCTTTTTCAGGTGTTGATACAGAGCATTGCATTGACATACATGTAGGAAATCTTTATTTGTTTTGCAAGACTCTGCTTCTTAGCAAACCCCAGCCCTCCTGTATGCGGAGTTTAACTCTTCTTAGAGTTGAATTACTAGAAAGATACAGCACTTCCTTAGGGCTTTTACCTGTCCTCGCTCCAAGTTCTAATAAATCATTTGGCAGCAAAATTACTCTAAGATAAACCTTTCCCCTTTGATGAAGTATTTGTTCAGCACATTGTACAATATAGGTTTATGTCAAGAGTTACACTTCTTCCTCGTTAAAGACAAAAAAAGAAGGACCAAAACCATTATCAGACACAACTGCTGATTCAGCACAGGTGCAAAAACTTCACATACCCAGTGAGCTGTATATTTTCTGGCCACCTCGCTTGGTTTTCCTGACAAACACATGGGGAATTGCCTGCCAGTACTTCATCTAGCCCTTGCCATATTTTATGTAAAAAAGCAGTAAGTTCTTAAGGAAAGTATACTGTTGCCCCAAGCAGGTCCTGAGGGCCTCAGGTGCTCTTACCTGCACACAGCTGGTTTCCAGGGAACACCCTCCTAGTAGTTGTGTGGCTCCTGTTACATTATGAATGGACTGAAATATCTGCAAGCAGGCACATCTGCTGTTGCATTCACAGTTTTCATGATTGTTTTCACAAGGCCTGGTGTATAATGTCTGCATTTTGGTTTTGTTTATAAAGTTTTTCCATGGAAATTTCCAGTAAGGTATTAATCCTAGCACCAGGTATTGATGGCTAAGAAGAGGCTGCAGTTCTACTGGCAATGAGCTGCAGTGAATCAGAGACTCTGAAGGAACTGAATTAGCTCTACTTCAGTTTCAGCACTTCTCTATCTGCAGTGATGTTTTTCCTGCCCATACCATGTTGCAGCATTTGATTGTGAATTGTAGCCTGAGAAGCGCGTGGCAGTTTCAATATGCATGTGTGTTAAACAACACTTTGAGAGAAACAGTTCCCTCAGTTAAAAATTCTTAAGAATGTAAGAATTCTGGGCCAGAGAAGGGTCTGTCTGGCCTACTGTCTTGTTTCCAGCAGTGATTAGAAGTCTGTGCTTATGGAAAAAATACAGGTGCTAAGTGTATGGAATAAATAGGCAAAAGTGTTGCAGTTGTTGAACTCAGTCACTGCATGTGGAAAATCCCCCTGGACTGTAGGGGCAACAGGTCAGAGAATTCTTAGGCAAAAGCCTGGATTTGTATGGTTGGATCCACAATCACATATCGGGCATAGGGACCGGCACAGCACAAACACCAGACAAGTCTGGGACTAAGCCCACGGGTTCCAGCCATTTGCAAATTACCTGTTTGTAAGGGCATTCATCTTCAGTGACAGTAAATACAAGAGTGTTCAAATGCAATTAATGACTAACTTACTCTTAATTACTTTAGTGACCTGCTTCTTTCAATAAGGGATTTGATATGCCTAGGTTGTTTTCATATTATTTCAGCATAAAACCCATTCCCTTAGTCTGTAAATGTTGGAACTGGATGATCCTTGTGGGTCCCTTCCAACTCAGCATATTCTGTGATTCTGTGTTTTGAGGACTTGGACTGTAGAAGTTATTTTCTGTTGTTAGTTTAAGTGGCATCACATCACAAAAATTTGCATCTTGCACAGAAGTGTTTATTAGTAAAGTTGCAGTCAGGCTGTAGAGCTTATGGGCAAAGGAAATAACTGTAGTTATCACACCTAGGGTGTCTTTTGCAAATACGAAGTATTCCAGGAAAGGTTAATAGCCAGCGCTTTCTTAAAATGGGATTAGTGGTGCCACTTTGTGGAGATCCTATTTCAATGGGGTTCCAGTCAGTCATGTCATTGGGATGGGGGGGTTAATCAATCAGAAGGATAATTTCTTCTTTCTTCCCACAAAGTAAACATCTTGCATTACTCTACAGTAAACTGGAGCTTTTCCATTTTAGCAGACACCAAGTATCGTTCTACAACATTTAGTGTTCTATGTGATGATGTGTAAGGGTTCAATTTCAACAATCATGAGTTAAAACAGCAATCCTATTATATTGCAACCTTCCATGGTAAAGGGTGGCTTATGCCAGTGACCTTCAAAAGTACATACCCAGGTTAAGCTCAACCAAGTACACTGATTTCCAGTGTCAGCCATTAATGGCTGAGGTTATCATCAGCACCCTTTTTTGGTGCATTGCTTTAGTGAGGAATCACCAGCTCTGCAGCTTGGGCCAAAACTAGATCTAGACTTAAGCTTAACTGTCTCAGTGTGTAGATATCAAGTACAAAGGCAATTCCACACTCTTTTCTAGAGCTGCATTATCATTAGTTCTCTGACTCTCAGACTGGGTCACTTGGCTGCCTCAAAGACCATAGTTAACGTACTCCTGCTATTCTGCCTCTTTCTGCTTTTACTCACAACGTTAAATACAGTTCTTGCTAAAGAAGATCATGTTTGTTGTTTGGGAACCATATCCCTGATGTTCAGTAATGTCCCCATTCAGAATAATACATAAACATATCTTCACTTTGAGTTCCATATTTCAGTAAGCCCTTGAAGGGCCTGGAGCGCAGGCATTGTGCATTTCAGGATGCAAGTTTAATATGATGTTTCTTGTTGTGCATTCTCATGTTTCAACAGAAATATATCTGGCAACTGTTGCTTTTCTATAGCCAGTCTAAGAGAGGGGGCTTTCTTATTAACTCTGTGGAGAAGAAATTTAAGACCCAGTCATGAAAACACTGACATGACTGAATAAAGTTCTTAATGTCTAAACATCTGCAGGATTGTAAGCTACTGTAATAATGGAATAGTCTGAAAACCATGTCTATAAAATCTCAGTGTGGCACTGTATCAACACATACTCTTTATACAGCCTTAAGGCTGTCAACTTTGAAGAGCTTCTTTATCTGTACCATTTCTATCCCATCTTGTGTCTGGACTTTTTTCTGCCTGTAGGTTCCCATTGGCCAGATGTCTGACTGAGGCTAAAGATTATTTTTGTGTACATTTTTGTATAGTACCTATATTCTATTTTAAGGAAAAATATACACATGCATTTTTCTTCTTTATTAATAAACTGAGTGACAATTCAAAATAAATTCTTTCAGCTGTTCAGGATGGTACACAGATGTACTGACACATTTCAGAGTGAGTTAAATAGAGAGCAAAGCATTGCATCACCTACAGAGCTGAGGAAGAGGAGCTGGTCTCTGACCACTAAAGCAAAACAAAGCAGTGCCAAGGTGGTGCCTTGAGAAAGATAAACCAGACTGTTACCTCTCCTTGTAGATTGTGTGGGGAACTCTGATGCCTTACTGCCTTTCATTCCAAGGCCAGGTGTCATCTCACAGTGGGTAGCCCAATCCTAATTTTTAGGATGCACAAGTCTTTATAGGACTTTGCTCTCAGGCTTGGCAGTGAAGAGAACATTCACTTGCTTTTACATCTAATTGAGGTGCATGTGTAGGTAGTTGTTATTCCTAAGCTGCTGCTATGGAGAGAGAAAAGAGAGGTTCCTAAGGGGTTGGTTCAGGGTACGTATGTTAGAGATGTACTGCAGATTTCTCTCTGAAGGACCTTGTCTGTATCTGAACACTCTGTACGATCCTATCACCTTAACTGAGACAGTAAAAGAGAGCTGTATCCCCTCCCTGTCGCTACCTTTCTGTTTTCTAAACAAAGGCAGTAATTTTTCTCCTGTGAGGCTGGGAGTAACATTCAGAAGGAGTTGTGAAGCACTTGGATTTTATAGTAGTCAAAGACTGAGAAATACCAAAATGGGCGGTGTCTTTTGTTGGAGGAAAACAGTATTCCAAGAAGATCTGACGGACTGTTACATACATACAAATTCTAAGAACGCTGTGGTGAAAAGTAACCTTTGTTCATAAGACAGCAGCAGAATCAGTTAAAAAAAACTAGAAGCAGTAAGAAGTGAATATCTTCAGCATGCGGTGTCATGAGAGAGAACAATACCAGCATCACTTCTTTGGAATGACCCAGAGGAATTTATGTGGAGTGTATAAGGAATGAGGCCCAGGTAATTGCACTGTGAGTTCAGACAGCACCCTGAGGGAGAGTTCCAGAGGTGGGACAGGGATGGAACCCACAACCTTGGTGTTATCAGCACCATGCCCTGAGCCCATTTCAGGGTCAGTCTCACTTCCGAGAGGGTTAACATTTACTGAATATTTGTTCCATTACAGGTGGCATTTCTGCATGTTTTAAGTGGATATAATTGTTGAAAGGGCTAATGTTTACTGAACACTTGTTCCACTAAATTTGGTGTTTCTGCATAGCTTAAGTGGATATAGTTGTGACAGGGTCACCATTTTTATAATATTCGTGCCATTAGAGTTGTTTATTATGGAGTTTGAGTGTTACCTCACCTTAATCCACACTGAGGGGATCTGTGAATCTCAGCTCCTCTCCCCTTCTTATAGTGGGGACATAAGAGAGTGTTTTTTCATGTTCCCCATAGTTCTATCACCATCAAAATGCAAGAAACCAGGAATTGTTATTTCACCATACTGTATGTATTTTTATATGAGATAGTGGTTTCTGTACTTGACTGTGATTACAAAGGATATGTGAAGATATTACTGACACAAATGCATTATCAAAAATGTTAGTGTCCCTGGCTACTGAGACAACTGCTGAATACTACATTTTAGGAGTCATTTATACCTGATGTATTGATGTCCGTGATTGGTCAAATAATCTGACCACAATTAATCTTTCTACTAGTGATTGGTATAGTAATTTTAAAGGTCTGAAAGCAAGGATAATATTCAAGGGTAAACGTTGAAATATTTTTATCTGGTAACTTTTCTTTAAACTCACTTGACTGTGAAAGTAGAGGACATGTTTTTTACTCACAGCTTTCAAGGTTTGCAGCTATTAAATTGACTGGTCTCAGGAATCTTGTCATAGTGTTTCCCTGAAAGTAAAGTCATCCCTCTACAAAGTGCCATTCATGCCCTACTTACCCTCAATTAAAGCTTCCAAAATAAGTTTGCAGTGGGACACAGTCGTTCTACTGAAACACATTCCTCACCTGCAGAAAAGACTTTGGAAGGCTGTATTTATTACCTTTATCTCTGCTCCTCACCTTTTCTGTCATAAGGATAACACGTAAAATTATTTTTTTCTTTCTTTCTCTATAGAAACAGAAAGAATTACTTACTGGGGAACCAAGTTAGAAAGGGAAAGAAGTGAAGATTGGTCATCTCTGCAGAGGAAATGACAAGGTATGCATAATAATCACACTGGAGATTCATTTCTTGCTGGTGCTTAGGTCTTCATGGTACATTACTTGTGGCAATAAAGTTTAAAAATAGTCCTCAGAAACCTTGAAAAAGATGTTTGGAAAAGAACTGTTTTGTTCTGTGTGATTGCCACAGTAAGCAAAGTAAATATTTATATGGTTATAAATATCTTTGAGATGCACCTTTAAACTCATTACTATGCTGAATTGTAGCTGTGTTTCTGCAGGTAAATGGCAATCACGTTCAATGAATTGTTTTTTTGGCTGAGGCCAGTAAAAACAACCCTTCTCCCAACACTAAACTGAAATCCCTCCAGATACTATCAGTGGTCATCCTTGAGACTTAAAGTGCTCATTTCAGGGACTCATTTAAATCACTGTATGCTCAGTTTGGCAGTGTTACCATTTTCTCGTCCTCATTTATTACCATCACAAGGAGATGCACTTAGTACCTGTTTTGCACTGCATTTAAAGAATGTGTCCTTTTACATTTGTCATCCTGAAAATTTGTAACTTACGGGGTGCAAAATCAGCACTACTAACAGCCCCTGCCTCCCAAATATTTTTAGTAAAGTGAATGCTTAATATTTATCCAGTGACTGCTCAGAGACCAGCACAAGGCTATATGCCACTTAAATTCTGAGGTTAAATGTTACTTCAGTGATGCATAAAATTTGTATTGACCATCTGCCCAGCACTGAGTTGAACCCATTAATAAGCCTCACAGTATCACTGTGAGATAGGGAATTATGATTTCCATGTAACAGGTGATAAAACTGAGCCCCAAAGGGCTTATGTAACCACTTCAAGTCCTACAGGAAGTGTATAGTAGGACCAGTTAAGGAAGCCCAGCTCACTTGACCTGCTGTCCTTCCTATTTGGACACCCCTGCACCTGGTATCCTTTTCACTGTCTTCTGTTATCAACAGCTATACACTCTTTATGCACAGTTTCAACCATCAAATTCTCTTGCAAAGAAACTTAAAACACAGCTGATGTGACCTGTGAATCCTTCTCGTCCATAAAGAACAACATGAGACACAAGGCACAAAGGCAGCACAAACAGCACCAGATGGCCTTTGTAACTGGAGCAAGTCAGCACAAAATGACAACAGGGAGAGCTGTTGTTGTGACCTTCCTTTCTATTTTTTTGCATAATGTTGAGAGGAAGACTATGCAGATCTTTCTGTAGTACAGAGAGGAGCTGCTGGTAGAGGGCAATCAGTGCTTTGCCTTTTGTAATCTTGCTCAACATCTTTGATTTCCTTTAGTAAATGTCAGGTCACGTGTTGGCTGCTTGCATTCTAAAGCTGAAGTATAAATCATCTTCTCAAGTGACAGAAACTGTCATTTTTCCTTGCAAAATATTTTTCTAACTATGTCTTATGTAACTGTTACAGTTGTTGACATTTTTCTTAAAAGCCCTGTTGGTTTGACACTCAGAATTCAGTATAAAGCTATAGACTGGGATAGAGAATTCTTCTGCCTTTGCTTGTATCTCTTTCCTTTCCCATGAGCTGAAGAAAGAAATATTATGCCACTCTGAGTCATGCTGTCGAAAGGTGTTGTATTTTTAATATCATTAGAATTTTAAAAGAAGGAGAAAGATAAACCTTAGCATAGGTGAAACCAAGAGTTAATATGCTTCAATTATAGAAAGTGGCTATTAAATTTTGATGGGATGCTATGACTGATACTTCAAATAAAATGTTGATGTGGCAAAGTGGGGAGTGTCGATAATGAGTTGAATACTAGAGAAAGGCTGTTGATTTTTATGGAAAATATATATATAAAAAATACATGATCCTTAACCAAAGACATTTTTGTGGAAATATCCATAGGGAGAAATCAGAGTATAAACTTCTTATGTCTGTCTTGGCTTCTATCTGCAAGAATGCTGTCCTATATAGCTGTGTCTTGGCATAGATACACGTTGAAAGTACTTGCCCAAGTGAGATGTTGTACTGTGCCCAGCTTAAGGGTGATACTGATTCCTGCCCAGCTTAAGGGTGATACTCTAGCATTATTAATCTGCTTTCCCTCTGCTCTTTCGTGCCTGCAGAAAAAACTGCTGATACGTCTTCCTGACAGGTCTTTCTCAGAAGAAACAGCTGCAGAATGTGGAATCAGTTGTGTGAAATTCCTGCTGGCAAGGCCTTTGACCTTCGACTGCTGCTGGATCCAGCTGAGTGATCAAAGAGAGAACTTTTGCAGGTATTTCATGTCTTCACCTGTACTAATCTCACTTTAATGAGAAGTAAATTATTCTGGAAAAGTAAGTTCAAGAAACACTTGTGTTCCTTCTGAGGGAATGAGGGTGATCTGGAATGCCAGGAGTTTGGTCTTGAGTGGACCCGTTAATCCTTCTGCACCCAAGGTCAACGTTTTAGTTACATTTTAAGCAAGCTAGAGACCTTTATGCTAAATGCAGGGTATTTTAAGACACATTTAGGACTCTGAAGATACACTAGATGTCTGTATTGACATAGTTTTCGTGTCTCAAAATCAGCATCTGAATTGTTTGGTTAAGTATCCCATGGCTGTCAAAGAACATTGCCAAATGTAGAAAGGGAAGTCAGATCTTGATCTAAATATCTCTGCTTTATAGTGAGATACTGTCTAATAGCCTTCACAGCAAACAGTTAAACTCAGTACAGACACATGCTAGAAGGGGTACTTGCCCTGTTAAGAGAATGAGTGAAAAGTGCCCTCTTCATCCCCGTATCTGAAGGCCAGACTCCCCACTGAGTTTAGAGCAACCCACCCGGGCATCTGTGGCATCTCGTGATCATGACTTCGGGGTTTATAGAATCACAGTTCCCTTCTTGTCAAAGCCAGCAGTAGTAGAGGGTCCCGGTGACACGGGTGCCCTGTGTCAGTCTAGGTACTTAAATGATCTTAGCACTGAAGATTCCCAAAGCTGGTTCGTGGACATTACAAACTTGTTTTCCTCAGCACGTAGAGGAGGAACACAGTATTTTACAGGTGTGGAAGTGAAGCACAGCTGTGAATACTTGAAGATGTATAACCTCAACAGATAGGAGTAGATCTTTAAAAGCTTTCAGTGTGGATCAGCTTGTAACATTTTCAGGGAGACTGACAGCCGAGTTGCAGTTTGCCTTTCAAAGTCTCATGAGTTATTTTAGCATCTAAAGAAGACAGAAGAACTGAACTTATTTTTCTGAAAACTTGACCCAGGTATTTGCCCAAGATTGTGAAGGAGATATGTGGTCCAGTTGGTAAATTAATCCGGCTTGCTCAAATTTCTGCATACCTGAAGGACCTTCGTCTCTCCCACCTTGCTCACTTTTCTGTTCCGAAGATTATTTTGCTGAGTACGTGGAAGGCAATGCAGCTCTTCCATGCTAATTAAATCTTTCTTTCTCTTACTGCCAGCTCTAACAGAGGGGAAATCCCAATAGGACTGTCAAGAGAGTCCTGTTCTGCACATTAGACCATACTGAGTCTGGAACCCTAAAGTCTCCAAAGGCTTACTGGATAATCTCTTTTTAAGACCTCTGTTGGTACCAGTTATCTCAAATTGCAAACCACTGTCAAGTCTCAGGAATCTGCAAGAGTAGGTCTCCCCAGTCATTAGATAAAACAACTTGAAGAGAACACTCTACAGAGACCTTAGAGCCCCTTCCACTTGCCAAAGGGGATCAAGAGAGCTGGAGAGGGACTTTGGATAAGGGCCTGAAGTGACAGGACAAGGAGGAATGGCTTCCCACTGCCAGAGAGTAGGTTTAGATTGGATATTAGGAAGAAATTCTTCCCTGTGCGGGTGGTGAGGCCCTGGCACACGTTGCCCAGAGAAGCTGTGGCTGCCCCATTGCTGGAAATGTTCCAGGCCAGTTTGGACAGAGCTTGGAGCAAGCTGGGGTAATGGAAGGTGTCCCTGCCCATGACAGGGGCTAGAACTGGGTGATCTTTGAGATCCCTTCCAAGCCAAACCATTCTGTGATTCCATGATTCAATACCCCAGGAGATCTGCAAAGAAAAGGAGGATGATGGAAATTTATGGCTGGAGTAAGAAGTCAGAGGGAGTATTTCCTATCATTTTTTTTAAGAATTTTTTAAAAGGAAAAATATTTTTCACTGACAGGTTGTTTGAATGATTGAATACATTGAGAGCTCAGTATTTGCAAGGCCTAGAGGAACACACTTTGATTTTCTGCTGGAAGACTGCAGTTTTCAGCCCTCTCAATATGAAGAACATTGGAGCCTGGGTTTCCTGCTGATGTTTCTAAAATGAACTTTAATCAATCTTAAAAAAAGGACTTTAATAACCTGAATTATGGCCCCCAGTGCTAGATCTTTGATAGGAGAGTGAGCATAGCCATACTGATTTTCTCATGCTCAGCATTTATTCTGGTATTTTTTTGCCACTTGTTAGGAATGTGTATTTTAAGAAAACCTCAGTTCAGGAAGTGCCTTTTCCCAGCAATTTTTTTGTGTTTAAGTGGAACATTTTTACATCATTCACATATATTTTTCCTCATTTTGAAGCAAATTATTTTTTTTAGGAACTCCTGGATTCCAAATCTAAAAATGAAAACTTCCTTCCCTCTCCAAGTATGACACAGCGTTTGTCAGTCGCACCAGATGGGGAAGATGAGCCAAGAAAGCAGCATAGATAGTCAACCAATTTTGTTCTTTCATTTTGATGTTTTTCTGAGAGGAGGCAAATGCGCTTTTTGACTCAATGTAGTGTTTTAAGTCCTGGCTTGTCTGTTTAGAACTTAGAGTTGGTTTTAATACAATAGACTGGGGAGATTAGAGAATTCAGAGCCTTTCCAAGAGAACAACAAATACCTGAAAGGGGCTGCCTTCATTTTTGGCCAAGAAATCCGACGAGGAGTGCTGAAAAACACCCCATAGCTGAAAACAGGATTTTCCTTTAGTGCTCTTTGTGCATTGTGGTTTTATTTGCTGCAGAAAAGGTTCTGTACAGTGCTGATTCTCCAAAGCAGATGGCAAACAATGATTAACCAGTTCCTTCCAACTGTTCACTAATGAGCAGATACCAAGTTGAACCAGTTATTCATACTGAATTAAGCTTAAAAAAAAATCATGTAATTATGAGCATAAATGTTCTCCTCTAAATGGAAACTTTCCCAGAATAGTGCACTTGGGGCAGGATGGATATCTTCAAGCATATTTCTAGTGGCAGAGGGTATGAAAAAGTAAATGATAGTAGAGTATGATTGTAGTTCTTAATGTAATTTAAAATTATTCCATGGTAAGTGAAATACTGATGCACAAGGGCAGGAGCTCTGATCCACGTGCATTTGCAAGCCTGTCCCACGCAGCAGTAAGTGTCTTGTGTGGCTGCTGAGTCTTACTATCCTGTCTAAAGCTTCTTTTAAGATTTAGTGGAAGCACTGCTCTAACAGTAGTATCAAGGATTTTAGATTTATGGCATTAAGGGCTAATGGGAAGCACTTTTGCTGTACATTCACATTCCTAAGCTGTTCTACTCATGGCACTTCAAGGCCAAGTGAGGCCTAGGATGGATGAAATTTAAAAAAAAAGAGAAAACGTTTTAATATTGATAATTTGAGAAACGGTGCAAATACTGTCATCACTGAGATCATAGTGAAACTGGCTGGGGGCAGCTGTGTAGGAAGCAGCTCTGCAGAAAAGGATCTGGGGATCCTGATGCACAGGTTGACACCCACCAACTGTGTGCCAGTTGCATCCAGGGCTACATGAGCAAAAGCACAGCTCAGAGCAGTGATCCTCCCTTTTCACAGCACTTGTGAGACTGCATTAGAATCACAGACTGGTTTGGGTTGGGGGGGACCTTAAAGCCCATCTCATTCTGACCCCCTGCCATGGGCAGGGACACCTTCCATTATCCCAGGTTGCTCCAAGCCCTGTCCAGACTGGCCTTGGACACTCCCAGGGATCTAGGGGCAGCCACAGCTGCTCTGAGCAACCTGTGCCAGGGCCTCACCACCCTCACAGGGAAGAATTTCTTCCCAAAATCCCATCTAACCCTGCCCTCTGTCAGTGTGAAGCCATTCTCCCTTTTCCTGTCACTTCAGGCCCTTATAAGTAAGTAGTCTTTCCCTGTCTTTCCTGTGGGCTCCCTTCAGGTTCTGGGACAGTTAAGTCACCCCGAAGCTTCTCTTCTCTAGGCTGAACAGTCCCAATTCTCTCAGCCTTTCTCCACACCAGAGCTGCTCCATCCCTCTGATCAATGTTGTGTCCGGTTTGGGAGCACCCTTCTGCAAGAGAGACACCAGCACTGTGAGACCACACATCCACTGACCCAGGCAGGACCACCAGGCTCCTCAGAGCTGGGCCACGTGGTGAGCACAGAGAAGCTGGGAGAGCTGGGTCTGTCCAGGCAGGGAAGGGCAAGACAGAGGGGAGACTTGCAGTGCTGCCAGCAGCTGCCCTGATCACAGGGTGAGAGGGTGGAGCTCTTCTCAGAGCTGCACAGCAATAGAACAAGGGCTGTCAGCCACGAGTTGGAACAAAGGAAATTCCAGTCAGACACAAGGAAAATCTTTTAATCAAAGAATGGTCAAAGGCTGGGATAGGTGCCCAGAGAGGTTGTGGGTTCTCCATCCTTAGAGGTGTCCAAGATTCAATTGGGTGTGTGCCTCAGCAACCTGATTAATTAGACCTGCTTCGAACAGGAGATTGGATGGGATGCTTTCAGGGGCCCCTTCCAACCTGAATTATTCTGTCTTTCTTTGATTTTCTCACAACAAGGACTAAAACAAAAAAAAATTGCAGACTTGGATCACTGAAAGATCAAAAAGGAGCAACTTAAGTTCCTTAAGTGGAATTAATAATACTGTTCATCTGCTCATTCACCTTCTGGCATCAAAGAGTCAGGGGTTTATGTAACGAATAGTTACCTCAGCATTTTCTGTATGGCTCTGCCTAAAGGGAAATCACAGCTACGCTACATGATAACAAAATTCTTACTGACTTCAGGAGGGTCTGAATTCTGCCAGCTTGAATGAGCATCACTGGAGGGCTCTTTAAAGTCAGATAACGGTTTTAATATGGAGAGAACTTCAGAGAATAGTTCTGAGTTTTTCTGGAAGTGTATTTCACAATATCAGATTCCTTTAGGATATACACATTAATTTATGGTAGTATTGGAAACAAACAAACAAACAAAAGGTATTTCTCTCAGCTTTGAACCTGTGTTCCTGTAAGCACCAGTATTTAATTGAGTTGCTAAAATAAAGAAGGGAAAATTGCAGGCAAGAACAGCTTCCCTATGATCACCAAGTAAGAAAAAATGTCCAAGCTTTGGAAAATGTTGGCCAGCTCTGACATTTAGACAGCTCATCTTACAGAGAAAGACTATGTAAAAAATCTAAACTTTATCAAGTGAGCTTGCTTACACCCTGAAAAAGCCAGGATAAAACATACAAACTGCAGTACAAACATACAGTGCCCTGGTAGGGCATATGTTCTTTTACTGCCTTTCTGACAACGGGGAAGGGGTTTTGTCATTGCTTTGTCTGGCTTTATGCAATGGCACTTGGCAGCAGAGCATATATAGCCCTGGTACTGTTATGTTTGGATGATAAAAAAATGTCCAGGATATGTTTCCTCTTCTTATCTAACCAGCCTGTTCTTCTTCATAATGTTGTATATGCTAGCGATTACAGCATTTTTAATTGTCTGGATTATGTGTGAGTGCAGATAATGATAAATTCACACTGGGGTCTACTTGGCCCATAAAAATTTTATGCAACTCTGAGGAAAACTTACTGTTATTAAAGAACCATTTTGGAAACCAAGGTGCCTGTTTCAACAGCCCAGCCTTAATCCTTTAATGCACTCAGTGTTTTATATGAGTGCAGGTGTACGTGTAATTACCAATTTAAAATGGTCCACGAATATTTAAGAACAAAAATACTGCCTAGGTAGTAGAGGTTAATTCCTGGAAAATGATGGCTACAGAACCATTTGGTAATTTTCTACCCTACCCTTTCAAAAGAACAGTCTGGATCTAAGGAGTGTCTGTCACATGTTATTGCCAATTCCAGTGTTTGGCATTTGTGGTGATTTTATACTAATATTAATGATATATTTATGTTTTTCTTCCTCATACCTTTTAGCCTTCAGAACTTGTTTTCTTGGCAGTGTTTTCCCTGTAGTCATGAGGGATTTTTACATATTTGTAGGGAATCTGATACAATACGTTTGTCCAGTAGCTGGAACATTAAAAAGCAAGAAACATAAATCTTGCCATTCTGAGGACTGGTAATGCTGCTTTTAGGATTTGAGAAGACTTTTTTTTTAATGGAACACTTACATGCTTGTATATGAATCCATTACATGACATACACCATGGTTAGCAACAGCTTTTGTGTGTCATGGCTCAGGTTCCCATACACTCCTGACAGTTTATGCATATTCATGAGATCCATGACATTTTCCTGCATCTGCTCTTATCACAGATTTCGTTTCAAAGCAGCACTTCATTGATGTAGTACACTGACACATTTTACATATAATTGCTTTTCATCTGGTTGCATGATTATTTTGTGACACCTAGTGGATAAATTGATAGTGGTGCTGATTTAAATTGCCTCTGGTTTTTTTATTCTCCTGATAAAAGTTCTGGCCTGGAAACTCAATTCACATCGCAAACACATAGACTCTCTTGCTTTCTAACTTTCTTCTCTTTTTTTTTCCCCTCTTTAACTTTGCTCATGGAGTAACTTGCTCACAGACAGGTGAACAAATACCCAACACCAGTCTGAGGAAATTCCAAGAGTCCCAAAATAATACAAGGTAATAAACATTTGAAAATGTCATGGTATTGTTTAGTTAAGCTCCCTACCTCTGCAGTCTGCGATCTTCACACAATAACTTTTTCTACTGTATCAACTTATTTTGAGGTGTGCTTCAAGCATGCAGTTCCATTAAGAACCAAATGTGCACTACATAAAGTTGTAAAAGACTGCAAAGTACTTGTAGTTATTACCCTATGAGGACTCTTAGAAATATCTGTTCCTTTAGTGTTCTTAGACAATGAAGTCTGACAAATAATTAAAATATTATTCTATACACACAAAAATATTTTCAGAATACTTACATCAATAGTCTAGAAATGCCTTAAATGCATGACCTACTTTCTCAACTATGATATGTCTTGTGAAGTATATCTTAATTTACATGTCGTGGATTCTGTGCCTAAAGCTTATTTCTCCAACAGGAAAATATTGAAATACTATCCAGCGTGTTTGCTACAAATGCTGTGAGATAGACAAGCCGGTACTTTTATATGGCTCTTACTTTTTGTGTTGATAGGGGGAAGGGAATCAATTATTTCAGTTGCACGAAGTCTGCTTGCTGTATTTCTGAGTTGATACTAGTAATGTGCATGTTTCTGACTTCAGAGAAGGTATAATCTGCTCCTGGCAGGATAGATCATAAATTCTGACTTCTGTCATCCCTGAGCAGGCGCAGAACAATAGCTTACACGATAGCTAAGACAGAATTTAGTAGTTTTTAAATAGGAGCTAAAAGGAGCTGCAAGGCAGAGGAATTTGGAGCTAAGAGGTTATGTATTTTTCATATGTGGGGAATTGGAATGGAGTTGTGCAGAGGACATGAAGAAAATTATTCTAAAGACCACCTACAAGATTTTAGGTTTCAGCTTGTTACTCTTCAGAGAAAATGTGTTGCATATTTTGACTCCCAAGAGGCTTCACAATCAGAAAATGTAATACTGAACTGTTTTTTTAATACCGACTGACAAGGCACTCTTTCCCTGTGCTTTTCCTGATTGCTCCTTGTAACAGTTCTCTTGTGACTTCCGTTTATGTAAAATTAGGGCCTGTAGCTACAGCATCATGAATAATGGACACAGAGAGTCAAACACACCGTGGAGCTCTGGCAAGGATCTGCTCGCTCTCTACCACCGCTTCAGCCCGCTTATGAATGTTTAACCAATGAAAGCTTTAGTCTCAGGAACAAAAACTTACACTAGAGTCCATCTATGGAAAGCCCTGGTCACCTGAGAAAAGAGAAGGTTGTGTGGAGCTGAGCACAGGCAGTGCTGTGTGTCTGAGCCCCAAGCCCCGAGCCCAGAATTCATGAGGAATTCTCTTGTTGCAGCGCGTGCCATGTCAGCGGCACTGCCCACTCACCCCAACGCTCCAAAAGCCGTCGCCCCCTCAGCACGCAGGCACAGGTGGGCAGAAGGGTCCTTGTGGTGAAAATGGCAATTTTCAGTGGTTTCCCCCTTGCTTTTTAAAGAGTCCTGGAAAGCTGGGCTGGGCAAGGGTGTGCGTAAGCCTCTTGGCAGGGCTGTTGGAGTGCTCTGGATGGAAAATAACTGGTCAGAGCAGAAGCAAAGTCATCGTGACAAAGCACAAGTGTGTGCTTCTGAAATCATAACACAACTTGAGACAGCATCCCATCCCAGGGTGATAACAAAGCTGTTGCGGTGCACAGGGGTCTGTGCTGGTGACCAAAGAAAAACAGTCACTAAAAGGAAACAGGGAACTCGATAACTGGCAGTGTCGTTAGCGGCAAATTCCTGGAGGTCCCCTGACAGGGACACAAAACTGCCTAACAGGGTCAGTGACAATACTTGCTCTTGCAAATGAGCTTGTCTGATCGGGTCTTAGCCTCACACCCTCCCCGAGCCCCCAAAGTAACCAGAAACAAACTGCAGCCTGGGCTTGCAATGCCTGTACAAATGCTTTCACCATGTTAATGCATGTGGACTTCCGGGCCTCTGCTGGCTGACTGTCAGGTTGAACCAAGCCCACTGGCTCAACCCCAAATGCAGTCCAGACCCCAGAACGTTGTTCTGCAATGGAAATGAATTTTAAGCTTTTAACAATATTTTAAAACAAACATACTACACAGAACAGTGATTTCATGCCAGCTTTCCATATAATGTTATCCACAATTTCAAATGCTGCAGGCTCTAAAGTGATCATCACAAATGGAACAGTTTGTAAAGGATGGATTTTGCTTGTCTGCCATCATATAAAGCTCCTTCTTCATTAGTACTCAAGTAACTTTATCCTTTTTGTGGTGATGGCAAATGTAAGGGTGCATTGATGTAAATACAGAATGTTAGGCTAAATTCATGTAACTCTAGGTTATTCGGAGCTTTGACTTACTCCTGGCTCCCAGACCACTGATTCACCCACTCCTACTTGTCAGCTGCTTCATCTCACTAAGGGCTAAAATTTAAAATGAAAGCCTTATGGGAGAAAGGCCAGAAGCCATTTTTCTACCAACTATAATTATTGGCATGGCTGCATTATGCAAATGAATTTTAGTTTCTTGTTGAGGCTTACCCTGACAGATACTCCCTCTCTGCTTAATTAAGTTAGGACTTGCACATACTAGTTTATTGCATGTCTTTTTAAAGAAAAACAATTTTCAAGGACCTAAATCTATTTCAGAGTGAAAATTCAGTTTTCCCAAAAAGGAATTAGTGGATTGAGATCGGGAATGGCATTTTTTAAGAAGATGTGACTCTATTCAATTTTTCCTAGCTTCTATGAGGAGCTGAAACAAATAGCACTTTCTCAGTGGTGTCACATAGGTTAGGTGTGACACTGTATGAATTGCACATATTAAAAAGCCGAATCCAGTTGCCTTAAAATTCAGATGGCTTACTTAAGATTCTCTGTAGTAAAGGCATTTTCCATCCAAAAAGAATTAAAAATATCACTCAAATAATTGCTTGTGAGATGGCTGAGTATTTATCTGTAGAGACTGGAAGACTGTGATCCTGACTGTTCTCAGCATCATTGACTGTGCCCAGTTCTCATTTTCACAGGACTTGAGGGGGAGTGGGAAAGGTGCAGTTTTTGGAGAGCTGGACATCACATATCAAATCAAAGACAAGGGTGTTCAGTTTAAGTGTCCAGTTTTGTGTTCAGATATGTTAAGACAAATCCAGGTGATGTCAGCTGAGTTAGGTGAGCTCAGGTCTTTCAAATATAAGGTCCATTGCTCACCATCCTAAAACTAGTGCATATTTGTGGGGGTTGTCACTAACATTTCATTTTTGTGTGATCTGTATGAATACAATCCTCCCAGGAGCACGGAGATAACTGAGGGATGTTTAGGAAATGCTGTAAGGGAGGCGTTCTATGCCCCTTTTACTTTTGCTGTCTCTGTCTGCCAAGAGAAAATAAACCTGACAATTCTCTTTGCTCTTTTACTAATAAAAACCAATCCCCAATTTGTCACAGCTTAATCTCCTCTTGCTGGGACCATCTCCCAGGTAATCCAGCCCTTGCACTTCTGCTTTTACACATGATAAGATAGCAATAGTACCTGTAACATTGGTTTTCCATAAGATGTACCTCACATGATGGATTTGCCATTTCCACACAGGTCACCTCCCCTGGACTCTGGACTTGCCCTGATTTCTGGGCTTTAGGATCTGGTGGTGGTCATCTCTGTAATGGAGAGCTCAGGTATACAGTGGGGGCAAGCACAGCAGCTCGGCTGGGAAGTCAGGAGATGGAAAGATTATGCCAGGAAAACAGGACTTAAAGATCAATCCTTAAGACCTACAAAACTGATAGCTTGTAATACAGTGAACAGTTTTGTGGTGCCTTTGAGAGCTTATTTTTTTTAAAATATATCTCTTTAAATGTTTACTTGCTTAAGATCACAAGTGCACCATACAGAGCTGCCAGTGCTTATCCCTGGTTTAATTTCTGTATTTGTGGAAGCTTTGAGACATTGAGTGTTTCATCATTCTCTGGAATACCAGCTTTTGTGGCTTTTTAGCATTCAGAGTAGTACATAAGCAAAACACAGAGATAAATGCAATAGAAAAATAACTATTTTTTCAGTGTAGGTACTGCAGTTCGCATAAGCAGAAGACATGATCCCACCTCCAACAAAAATTAGGTGTATTTTTGATGGAAAACCATCTTTTCCCTAATGCAGTCCGTTTTGAAGCATGTTTAACTTTACAGGCATTTCACAACAGAAGTGAAATGCTAACATACACCTATAGAACATGTCTGTGGTGATGCAGAACACCTTTGGTGCACACCCAGCCCCAGCTCTGTGGATCTGCTGCTCATCAGACCTCCCTACATCCAGTCAGGGAGTTAGAGCAGCTGTCATTAAGCACATCCCATTTTGTGCTAACCATTGTAAAACTTTTCTGGAAGGTCACTTCTGTGGAGGAATTTCCTTGACTATGGCCTGGTTCCACACAAGAGTGAGGAGGTTCCTGTGCAGGTCTGGCTGGCAGTCAGGCTACAGTATGTCAGATGGACTTAGTTAAACTGATGCATTTAAATGTTTTTGTATTCAGTTGCCCTTTTTTTTCCCCCATACATGAAATGTTCAGACTTCAGAAACATGTATAAGTTACTACAGAGCTCGGAGACATTTAGCCAGAGAGTTCTGACTCATTTCACAGCTGCTCCTTTTTCCCAAATACTTGCAAACAGTTCGATAATGACAATGGCTTCACTGAATATGTAAAACTGTTTATTATAAAGAGCCATGTTGCAGTGCCTGTGATGTTCTATGTAATAAAGAAAGGGTAAACAAAATTTATATAACTGATTTTAACAGATAACCAAAACAGTCACTGGCCCCTAAATTCTTTTTGATGTGTAAGCTTGCTACACATCCAGAAGTGTCAGTTTGAACTTCTGTGACTCATAATTTGTGCTATATTGGATTATCAGGGCCTCCTTCAAAGCCACTGAGGCCACGGGAGGGTGTACTGTTGATCTCAATAGTGTGTGAATTACTCCCATTCTTAAAAGAAGTCTCTCTGATGAATCTGAGGAGAATACTTCCCTGCAAAACTGTGCCTATGGTTTGTACAAAGCAGGACAGCACACCTGACTGCTCCAGCACCAAGGAACACCGTGGATGAGCAAACGTCATGGCCAAAGTTCATCACCCCTTGGTGCTTTATCACAACGGACGGAGCGATAAATTTGCTCCCCTAGTTACAGCCTGGCCTCGCTAATGGCCAAGTGAAGATGTGAGCAAGCTGCTGGACACAGCTAATGCTCTGCAGCTGAGACAGACAGACAGACACTTGTGCACAGGAGGAGCTCTCCTGACTTGAATCTTAGAAAATCCTGTGCATCTCCTCTGAGTGGAGGAGGAGGCTGTGGAGGTCTGGTTCTGTAAGTTTTTCCCATGTGCCTGCCTGAAGTTCTGGCAGAATCTGTCCTGTATTATTAAATTACAGGAAAGTTTCACAACTGGGGAAAGAGCTGTTGTTTGCCATTTTAGGAGCAACTGCATTTAAGTAATGAGTGAGATCACAGTACATGTTGTATTTCCCAGGAGTCACAACATCTGTGCTTGTATTTTTTGCTTCTTGAAGTTTGCATGCTATTTGAAGGCAGTGTGTCATTTTGGTTATATTTAGTTAAAAATATATTTTAAAATACACTATATGAAATGTATCACCTATAGATCCAAGGAAACTGAATCCTTCCCTCCTCTAAGTAATCTCTACCTGAAATCTCTGGGAAACTTACCTGCCATGATACTGCTTTGGCACAATGGTGCCCCAGAAGAAGGGTGTGGCAGTTCTCCTGTCTGATCCAGGCCCTGCTGAATTTGGTGAGGAGGCTTCCCTTGGCTGCAGTGTCCACCCTGGCATATCCTCAGCCATTTCCCCCACAACACTCTTCCCAAAAATGTTAGTGACATTTTTAATTGTGAATAAGTAGTCTGTAGGAGCAGAGTGGGGACTGTGCATCACTTGGGAAGCCAGAAGACAATCGTTGCATGCGGAGAGATTGGAAACTGCTGCTCTGGCCTGCATCCAGACCCCAGACCTTGCTGGGGAATGTCCCTGCCTCGGAGAGCCTCAAGCTCTCTTCTTTCCTGGTAATCACAGTGCACTCCAAGAGCACACACCCGGGGCATTTCTTTCTCCCTGGGAGCCAGGGAGGCTTAGCCTTTGTAAATCCTCACAAGGTTTTGGGGGGAAGGTACCTTGAAATTGCAGAATGCTTGTTCTGTGCTGTCCCAGTCTGTTCATTAGTAAGGCTTTTAGTTACATAACAACCCTGCTTTGAAACTGTCTGCTTTCCTGTAACATCACAGAAATAGCAGACTTGGCCCCCTGCCTTTTGAAAAGTGACTGCTGAGGTACTTATTAACATCAGTTCCAAGACATTTTTCAGTGAGCAGTGAGAGTTGGAATATGGAAGTGTCATATTTTTCCTAGTATTAAACAGTTGTTAAACTAGAAACATAACTCTTGCCAGATAGTTATTTCTTGTGCCTGTCGTCTTCATAGAAGGAAAATGAACATGCATTTTTCTTTCATTAAGTATTTTAAAGTTCATCCTTGTTTGGTGATCTAGTCAATTAAAATAAGTTTATGAGCAGCTTGTGAGAGCAGAAGACTAATTAATTTTAGGTGTTGTATAAAGCACATTATTTTCCATTTTTGTCTGCTAATGAGTATTACTAATACCCATAATAACAGATCTTACAGAAAATAGTGTTACACAGAGTTTATGGTACTTTACAAATAATTATCTCAATAGCATAATGAATTAACAAACTACTACTTTTGTGGGAAAACATACATTAAGGCAACATTATATCAGCACAGCACCTAGAGAAAAGAATCTCTAATATCATTTGCATAGAAAATAAGAGCATCTTTTAGAAATGGTTAATTAAAGTTCACCATTGTTTCGACAGGGATGAATATTTTCCAGTATGCCTAGCATTTACCTAGTATTGCCCCCAAATATACTAAATATAGTATATTTGTATCCAGATAAACTAAAGACGGGCAGTGTACATCCCTAGAACATACTCCAGAATGTTGCTTTTCTTTGGATCTTTATTTCTGTCTCTTAGAAATCAGCTGTAAGTGTAGGTTCTTCATCCAAAATTCCCTTTCATTGGAGTTGATTTGGTCTGTGTAGTAGTTTGGGCTTTTCATATGGTGAATGCATCCTTTTAGAGCCAGACTGGTTCTTTGAACTGGTTTCACTGGACCATCCAGCATAAAGAGTTGCTATTCTGAAAGGTTTCGTTGTTTTTGTCCTTCCACTATAAAGTAGATGCTTACAAAATGTCTCACTTTGAAGTCACACAATACTCAGCTTTCCTCCAATTATATTATGTAACACTGTTCTATTGATATAAGCACAGGGGTTTTTTTACACAGAAAACACTTTCTGAGACATGACCGTGCAACACCCAGCCTTGCTGAAACTGCACAGAATTTTAGCTCCACTTCAAATTCTTGGCTCTTAGGAAAAATATTGAGATCTCTGATTGCACTCATAAAGAACTTGTTTATTTTTAAATAGTTTAGCTAAAAAACAGAGGTACAGGGTAGGGGTATTTTTCAGAGGATTATTGGGAGAGTAATTGACCATGCCAAAAAATTGGTACGCAGGAAATGCTGAGATTTAAAACCCTTAAGTACATAGAGAAGACTATCAGGTTTTCTGCTAGAGAGCTTTCCAGAGGGGTTCTTTATAGTGGTTAAGAGTGGCTTCTGGTACCAGTTTTGGCGTTTTTTTGCACTGATGAAATATTGAAGTCTCTCAAGGTATTCCTTCAGTCTGGTCTAGAAAGAATATCATCCTGTTTGGCCTACAAGGGCTTTGAGGTTCCAAGAGGTGAAATACAGGGTTGGACAGCATTTCCTTCCTTGCAGTGATCTTAGCAGGGTTAGAGTTGCACCTGTCCTGTTTTGTCCAACAAATGGCACCATGTTCAGCTCACAGCAACCAATGACCTCTTTCTACGTGGTCTCAGGCCACTACAGTGAAATGGTCTTCAAAGTTGATGGCATAACATTGTCCTTTAGAGATCCATTGATATCCAATTTGGTCAGATATCTGCATTCCCCTTCCTTCTCTGCTTTGTTTAATAGGTTCCTTGAAGGTGAAGTACCTGATATACCTCTCTCTGCCTGTCTCTGCAATGCTCCTAACATTCAAGTCAATCCAGTAAAAAAATTATTCTCTTTTCACTATGCTTTTCTCTTGCCTGGCTCTTTTGAGTCAGCATCCCCATGGGCCATGGTGTAATTGTGGTAGTAACAGGTGAATAGGAAAGCTGGTGCTCTTCATGTTTCTCCTGGAGAAAGAAGCTGCTCTCTGCTTTTGCACGTGCTCTCACGCACCTTACAATTGTTTCAGTGTGCAGTGAAATATGACTGAGACATGTATTTTGTCTTGCTCCTCTCTTTTCAGATCCCCACATGAGTGATGCTGAAAGCTAGGGCAGATGGCTTCCATCCCCCTGCAGTGTGACCAACTGCCCTCAGGGTGAGATTTGCCAGGTGAAACAACTCTCCTTGATCCACGTGGGGCTGATGGATGCCGCATTTATTGTGTTCTTTAATTAACTAGCAAAAGGTTAGTTCACTCATTAAGGTGGGGTGTTTGTTTTAAAAGTTTGCTTGTTTATTAAAGCAGTGTTTATATGAGAATACAGACTGATATCTCAATTATTCCCACTTCTTTAGACCTGCTCTGAATGGGAAGTGTTGTTGTCCATCAAACCAGGTGGCAGCAAATAACAACCCCCTCAAACTCGAGTATAAGTTTGAGGTTACAGAAGCTGATGCCATAGTGGCATTTCTCCTAATCCCCCTAACCAAGGTCTGTGTGGTACAGTGGGGTGTGTTTGGTCATCAATTCAGAGCTGAGTTACTGCTCAGTTAGGAGTACTGCTGAGTAGACCACAATTCCTCACAGTCTTGACAAATTCATTGCTCAGTTTTTGCGGTTTACCTATGCAGAACCGGGGTAATTCACTTAGAGAACCTCAGCTCTTCCCCACTAGGATAATAGAGGAGTATCTGGAAGCATGTTAAACCATCCCTCTAAGTCAGCACCCATTCTAAGTCGTAGTGATGCCTTTCCTGAAGTGACAAACTGGTTTGATAAGGTACAGTCATGTACAAGCTGGAAGTACACAAGTGCAGTTATTAAAAATGAATGCTGTATCCTCTTTCCCTTGTGTATCTTGTCACTGACATGACTTCACAAGTTGCAAATCTATTAAACATTTCAAACATGAAACTGGAGCTCATTAAGCAGAATGTTGACTGGTATATAGCAAACTGTTTCAAATGCAAGACTGTTAACATTTGTCTCCAGAGTTTTTTGTCTTCTAGGTTGTCATCAAGCAAACCAGCTGTCTGGGAATACAGCCTGTGCTTCCTGTGATCAGAGTGTGACTGTCCTTTGGGGTGAGGTAGTAGGTTGTATAGTTTTAGGGCTATGCCCTGCCTGTCAGATAACTATACAATCTACTGTCTTTCCTGAAGTGGCTGTGATGTCAGCGCTGGATGTTTCCAAAAGACAACGCAGATATATTTCAACTGTACCATTCTCTGGCTCTGTCCACATGTTTGGTTCTTGTACACAAATGTCCTTAGAGTGTTTAGATTCCTGTATTTCCCATTCAGGCTCAAAAGCCATTTCCTTCTAGCATTTTTTGAGAGCAGGCGGGGTGTGAGTGCGAGGACACAGAGGTACAACCCAGTCCACAATGGATTTGCTCACGCACAGGTGTCTGGGACTGCCATGGGAGTGGCCACTTGGAAACAGCTGATCCATTTCTCCATTGTTTTCTGGCATTTGTGTTCATATTAAACATAAAATGGCACTTTTGATTCAGCAGCTGTTTAAATCCATTTGGTGTAGGCTGTTTGAGAAACTACAAAGGGATGAGCTGGACAAAACTAAAAGAGGTTGTCTTCCAGTCAGTTGTGTTCTGCCCTGGAACTGGTAAATGCTTGAACCCGAAATAAGAGGTCTCTTTAATCAGTTTTGGATGCTTATTTAACTCGCCTTTTTATTACATATTGCTAGTTTGGGAGGAACAGTGTTTGCCACTGCAGTTCTCCTGTCTCTGGAGTCCCTTGACCAGTTCTGTCTGACTCCCAGGTAGAGCTGTGGGGAAGGGCTGAGAGGTCACACATGGCCTTTCCAAGGCTAAGATCTGTGTGGGCTGGAGAGTGATAAGGTAATTTACTTACAAATGGTGAAATGTTTCCTTCAGAAGATGCACATGATGCTCTAACAGGATGAGGTAGTAGGTTGTGTGGTTTCAGGGTAGTGATTTTGCCCCAATCAGGAGATAACTATACAACCTACTGCCTTCCCTGATAGGCAGCATAACAACATCAGTGTCTTAATTCACAGAGAAACAAGAGCAAAATACACTCCTGATATACTTCTGAGACCAGCAAAGTAAGTCTAGATACAGTTGTTGCTATCTTGTCCCTAATAGCTCTAAATTTAAAGTGTAGATTTTTGATAAGTACCTGCAAAATAATTATCCTTTCTTAAGTCTTTATCATGAAAAATTGAATTAAAGAAGTTTTAATTATTTCAAAGTTTGCCTGTTCTCGATCTGTTTCAATTTTTGTTCGAGTGGGATGAAGTTACTGAGGGAAATGATTCCAAAAATGCTGCAAACTTGCATTCGGGAAGTTTGTATTTCCTTGACATCTGAGTGCAACCAATTTTACTAGCAATGCACTGGTTTAGTTCAACCTTACCTCTCCCTCAGGAATCTTGCAGTGTTTTACAACTAGTACTAAGCTAAGTCACACAACATTCTTCAGCAGGTAAGCTTTATATTGTGAGGGAAAAGCTGTAACAATGAAAATCAAGAATGAGAATTAAAAAACCAAAACCAGACATCTATTTAGTCCCTCCATTTCTTATAACAGGCTCATTTCGTGACCTTTAGTGTCCCCAAAAGAATTCTCTGCTGTCTAAAAAGCACAAATTGCATCTGAAACTATGGACAAAAAATGTTTGGTCATTAAAGATATTTTGAGAATATGAACTTTAGTCTTACAAGAAAAATCTGTGGAAGAAAGGGAATATAACAAAAAGGTGCTGCGTTTGGTTGTAGACATAAAAATTGTTCTCCCACGTGCAAAGTATACCCAAAAATAGGAATCCTCTAAACCTTAAGGTTACCTTGAGGCCGGAGGTATCAGACTGGTTTTCTATAACCATTAGTATATATTTTGATTATACAGCATCCTGTTATTGTAGACCAGAGTGAAAATTGAAGGTAGTTGTAATCCTGTGCTTCTGTCTGCTGTGCTTCACAGAGGCAAGCCCGCCTTCCCTGAAAAGCTTTCCCCTCATTTCTGTAACTGGGAGAGCTGTGACACGCACAGTGAAAGCAAATGGAATAACTCATGGTACAGTCAGCAGCAAAAGTGGTTCTTTTATTGCCTCTCTGGTCCATAAATACCAGAGGTTATCTGGAGTCAGGTGGTATTTGAGGTCATTCAACACCTCAAAACAGGGCCTTTCGTTCATACCTTTGCCAAAGGTTTGGAGGGTTATTTGACTTGGGTTCATAGAGACACATAAAGGCTGTTGGTACAGGAGGAAAAGTTGGTGCGTGTCTGAAACACCCACAGGAGAACAGGCAATACTGTGGCTGGTTTTAATCTTCTCCATTCCTCTTGCTGTGCATCTCTTAATGCAGCACTGCAGGTCCTGAGCTCTTTCTTGCAGCCTCAGGGCTGCAGTGTGAACATGAGACAAGTGGGGTAGTGATTGCATTGTGTGTAGCCCAAAGCACCCTGCCGCTCTCCAGGATGCAGAACGGGCTGGGTAACACAGTCTTGCATTCAGTAAACACAAAGCGAATGTTCTCTCTGGGACAGTGGGGTTAACAGAGGGAAAACACTGTCCACATTCTACAGCAGCCTGTTAGATCTCAATTCTGAAGTAGTTTTCAAATCTTCTGGCTCTGCCTGGGTCAGCATTTTGCTCTTGGTAATGAGCTGTGAGTTTTCAGATTCTAGTCATTTTGGCAATCCCATTAAAATAAAGGGCCAAAAATACCCCTAGTGTTCTCTCTAGGATCAACCGTAAATGCAAAACCATGTGCCTGTACTTGGCAGCATGTGAGCCTGCAGATAATCAGGCCTGTCCTTAGCAGTGGCTGTCGTTACAGCTAATGGCAGCCCAACAGACACTTGAAAGCACAACTCAGAGGCACTGAGTATTTCCCAGAACTGCATACTAAAAATGTTTGTATCCAAATGTAAGCAGCAGCTTGCCGTGCTGGAATCACAAGGGAAAAACAGCTGGGGTTTTTTTTTAAACCCGGGTCAGCATTACCACTTCTTGAGGTCTCATGCTGTTTGTTGCACACATCAGGTGTGAGGAAAGAGCTTAATCGTGAGTATACGTAACATCACATGAGAAATGTGTATCATGACATGCACTTTTATAGTGTGTCTGCTTAAACATCTCTCTTCGATTTAGTGTGCCAGCAAGTATTCATCGATGAGCAGAAGCTTAATACATCTTGCTGGAACAAAGCCTGTACATTTGCTTATCACAGGCCAGGTAAAAATTGGTGGGCGTGGGATTTTCTGTGAGGCCAGGATTGCAATTATTAGTTTCCCTTCTGTGCCCTGGAGAAAGTGCATGGTGTTTTGAGACAAGGCACTAAGAAGACATTAAGCAGGTCTCTGACACTGAAGCCACCACTGAACTTTGGATCTCCACTGTGTGGATGTGTGTTCTGCCTCTTCTTCCTTTTCAAGGCTCTTACAGTTTTGTTGGGTTTTTAAAAATGAGCAAACCTTATTCTGTGAAATCAGTTACCCAGTGTAGAAATTTTTACTTCCTTTGGCAAAACACTATAGCAAAGGTAGATGTTTGCAGATGACCCTAATAACTACCCTAATGACATGTGCTGCCAGCCCCGTCTGTGGACATCCAGCCTTGCCCCGATGTGTGCGTGCCATAGAGTGCAGCTGCTGGGGCTCTTCCTCTGTGGCTGCAGCAGAGGCAAAACCAAAGAACACAGGAGTAGTTCCTGGGCACTCTGCTGAAAGGGGAAATTTCATGGGGTGTTTATAGAGGGGGAGCATCCAAAAGACCAGTAAGACTGCAGCTGGTGTGCCAGTCCGTGCTGATAGAGGCACACCACATCTTGCTAAACAGGAGGGGCAGTTGTGATTGCAGGGAGAGAGCTGGTGCTTGTTGGGAAATCCAGAAAGCCCTGCCTTCCTGTAGGCTCAGACAGGGTTCCCACAAGGGCCCCGGTCCCAGCATTGTGCTCTTACTGGGAGGTGAACCGCAGACTCACAGAATCACAGACTCACAGAATGCACTGAGGTGGGAGGGACCCACCAGGATCATCGAGTCCAGCTCCCGGCCCTGCACAGACACCAAACAATCCCACCCTGTGCATCCCTGGGGGCGGTGTCCAAACGCTCCTGGAGCTCTGGCAGCCTTGGGGCCGTGCCCATTCCCTGGGGAGCCTGTTCAGTGCCCCCCCACCCTCTGGGGGAAGAACCTTTCCCTGATATCCAGCCTAAACCTCCCTGACCCAGCTCCAGCCATTCCCTGGGTCCTGTCCCTGGTCCCAGAGAGCAGAGATCAGAGTTGCCCTTCAGGAGGAAGCTGCAGACTGCAACCCCCCTAATCCCCTTTTCTCCAGCTGAACTGACCAAGTGCCCTCAGCCACTCCTCATATGGCCCTCCCAGATCCTTCACCATCCTCGTGTCCCTCCTTTGAATGCTCTCTAAGAGCTTTAGGTCTTTCTTATTGTGGTGGCCAAAACTGCCCAGCCCTAAGAGCGGCACGCTAATTTTGAATGACAGGAACATTAACAAAACATTTTAAAGCTATATTGGCATTGCTCTGATCCATGTGACTCAAGGATGGTTATCCATGAAGGCATCCATCCAGGTATTAACCTCCATTACAAAAACAATGGGAGATGACAGCCTAGGAAGATGTCTGTGAGGATCTAGGATTCAGTGATGTGCATGCTCAGGTTTCACGAAAGAATCAGGGCCAGCACTGCTTAACGAAGCAAGACAAAGGTATCAAAAAACCTAGGCCAAAATAGGCACTGGTTTTCAAAAAAATCTGTGTTCCTAAGTCACATGGACACTTCCAGTTGTTCTACAGTTAAAAGTAATGAGCACCAGTCACGCTAAGCATGTGATGGTATAAAGAGTTTGGTAGTGGGATACTGTTCATGCCTAGTCTCCAACACAAATCAAAACCTGGTGAGGAACCAGGTTAAGAGATGGTTGCAGATGAGTTCCCTGATGTGTCTTATGTTCATGTTCCAGAGGTCCTTGCTCCAGGTTTTCCCTGTCCAGCTTGCTTATACAAATGTAAACAGTATTTCCATCCTCAAGAAGCCCAAATGAGATTTTATAAAGCAAACATGCTGTATTAAGAAGGTGTCTCAATCAGCTGAAAGTGAGCAGCAGTTTACACAGTAATATCTCGTTTTAATTAACACTTGGAAGACAGTGAGAAGCACTTGATGCACTTCGAAATAGCACAAATGAAAGTACCACTCTTAGACAGTTCTCAATGTAAACATCTAAACTGAAAAGAACGTTTTTCCTGATCCAGTAAATTGGCATTTCCCTTTTGTGAAAAAAGGCAGTTTAACCCTTCCTTTACACAGAAAAACAGGTCCTTTGAACACTTGCTTTTGGTGATGAAAACGTCTCACTTGTAGTGAAATTATTAAAACACACTTCACAGCACTCAGGGATCTGGGAGGTTTCAGTCCAGTCTCAGACTTTACAGTCCTTCCTGAGCAGATTATTCCCGTGTGGAAGCATACACTCTTCTCTGGCTTCAGCCTGGGTTTGGTACTGTGTTTCTCACATCTGCTAGAAAACTACTCTGCAAGCTTGACAAATGATAGTGTAGCAGTGACTGTTTGAAAATCGGATGGGGAATCCCGCAGGTCCTATTTTTATTTAGGTTTGGCTTGCTGGCTCATTCCAGCGACCTCCGATGAGGTTTGGCATAGGATACTCATGGTTGCAACATACATTTTTCCTCCTTTTTGTACAACTTTTTCCTCCATAGTTTCATCATGGCCACAGCTTTGGTTGTATTTTCTTTTTCTGTCTTCTTTTTTGCTTTTTACCATGGGTAGAATAAAATGATTGATGGCCCAGGATTCAATGATTTACCTTTTATTCCTGCATCTTAGCAAAACTTACAGCCTGAGTTTGGCAGTTCAAATGGACAAATATGTTTTCGTTTCATTCCCCTTTGCAATTCATCTTTTCCCAAGTTTAATAAGTTTTTAACTGTAGCACAAAGAAACCTTATAAAAATATTACATCCATCATATTATACTAGCTGGCAGAAAAAAGAAAAAATTATTCACAATTTTTATGAAAATTTGAGCAAAATTATTTTTAGGAAAGTCTCCCTTGGAAAGCTTCCACACTTCAAAGGTTTTTCCCACTAGAGCAAAGAAAGAGATTTTACTATCTAGAATATGGTAGAATATCCCTAGCTCCAACTCTTCCCAAATTTATAGTGGAGGAGCCACATCGACACTGGTTTGGGTGAGTGTGTGGGCACACACCCCAAACCAGCCGTCACTCACATACAGCAGTGAAAGGCCCACGGTGATGGTGGAGCTCTCCCTGACCCAGAGCCGTGTTGGCAGCTGGGACACAAGAGTGGCTTGGCCACAGGTGAGCCCAGCCAGGTGTGGTGGTTGGTGTCCACAGGTGATGCCAGGTGGAGGCAAACCTGGCCACGCACGGCGTGAGTGGCGGCTGGGCCGTGCTCCCACCTGCAGCGTGTGGCACATCCCACGGGGCATTCCCACCAAAGGCAGGTGGGTGCACTTTTCCCCAAAGAGTATTTAAAGCATTTTTATCACTGTTCGATCTGGAGACATTGGAACTTTTTTTTTTTTGAGGCGTGTGTGCTCAACTCGGCCCGAGGGCAGATGGGCTCCGGTGGCAGGGGGCAGGCTGCAGCTGCCTTACCAGCCTTCCCTCAGTTCTCCTGCCTAAGGCCTCTCCAAACTGATTTACGGCTCCCTCCAAGTGCCTGGGATGGAATTAGAGCGCCTTGTATTACACGGTGCCTTCCCTGTTATTCTTGCTGCACGCCACAGATTTATGACGGCTTTTAAGCCAGGCAGCACGTAAAGAAATATGATCTTAACAAAATATAAAAGGGACCAAAGGAGGTCAAAGTGTGGGAGCTGAACACTGTATGGTGATCCGGGATTTCCTTTTATTTACTGCTCACACCTTTTCAATCTCAAGTGGATTTGGGCTGTCTCAGGCAGCCCTACCCCACGTAATCCTCTGAGCCCAGAGACTTTGCCATCAGCGGATGTCTTTCATTATGATTTAGCACATGTAGGAAATCCCAAAATGCCACTGGTGAATTAAATGAATTTTAGGCACAGAGTGCCAGAAAGACACACGGCATCAGGGTAGGTAGGAACCCCACATTCATCCGGGCAGGCTTTCTGTCTCCTGACATCTCTTGCTGCGGCACCAGCTGAGGGTTTTCCAGGTCAGTGGTGTTCTGCAGAGCTCATCTGCTTTCCGTGCTGAAGGAGAATCATTTGTGAGAGTACTTCATGGAGACATGGAGCAAAAGCTGTGCCCAATTCCATCACTAGGACTGTGGGACAAGGAAAGTAATGCTGTAAGCAGTTTGACTTTATCGCTTTATTTACATATATTCATCAACTATTCCTTAACTGTAGTGCACAGGAAAAATAGAGGCCTTTCCCTTAGCCTGCAGACGGATAATGTGAGACCTGCTGCAGGTGCAATGTGTCTGGAGCACAAGGGCAGATCTGCAGGGAATCACCTGCAGGCCCATGGCCTGCCTTAAACACTGCCTCAAACTGCAAAGTGAAACAGCTGGCAAGGGGGAGGGAAGCTGTAATTAGAGCCAACAACTGACTCCTGAGCCAGTGACTACTGCTGAGAGCCTGGTCTTGAACCAGAAGCCAAGAACAGGAGCCTTTTCTCTCCTGGGTGAGGGCTGTAATTCCCTCCAGCTACAGTATCATTCTCTCCATTAATAAAACAAGGTCTGGTGTGGTCCCTTTCATTCAGATTTATTATTGTTATTTCTCTATCTGAGGAAAGAAATTTGTCTCCCTTCTAGCCTACGGCTGTAGCAAGGTTCTCATGGTGTGTAGGTTTTGTTGGCTTTATTTGGGGTGGTCTGTTTCTTTTTGGAAGGCACATAATAGTTCACCTGCTCTTCTAAGCTTCCAGAGCAACATCCTCTCCAGTTGCTTGTTCCTGCTCACACTGTAAGCCCTTTCTAGAGCAAGGAGGGTTGAACCAGGGTTGAACTTGAAATCAAGGAGGGTTGAACCAGCCCTTTCTAGATCAAGGAGAGTTGAACCAGGCTGGTCCCCAGATGTTCTTTGGGAATTTCACAGGCCACAAGTCCACATTTGAAGCACCTTTTTTTTAGAAGTCTGGACTCTTGTGAGATGTAAGACAGACATCAGCACTGACAGTCACCACAAAACTGCCTCCTCTTAACCAAGTTCACAGGTGACTCACACTGATAAAGTAAGCAGTATGCCTTTAGTTTTCAACAGAGAATATGGTTAAAACAAACTAACTAGTTGCTGGAAATAATCTGCAGGAGGTTTGGTACTCTGTCAGTCTCCCACTGCTGTTGCCATTTCTTTCCCAGGTGCAGTTCCTCAAAGTCTGGGCTTTGCCTGGGAATGTCTCAGCTATGGGTGTATCCTGAGATTCCAGGTCTCCTCCAAAGTGGCATCCAAAGAAGGGCGAGTGATGTCACTTTGCCAAAAGGGAAGATGTGTGGCCTCCCACTAGCCTTGGGATCCTCGTGTTCCCCAGCTCTCTATTTTTCAACTGATTACTGAATTTCTCATGCTTGTATCCTCACAGTATGTGCTGTTTATCATGACATCAAGACCACTACCTCTTGGAAACATTAACCCTACAGCACATGTTTAGTGTAACATCTAAATCAGTCAGTTCTTGTGTATTTTGAATAAGCTGTATCACTGATAATTTGACATACAGCAAGACCTGGTACAATATGAACATGCTACCTCCTTTTTTCCTCACTGTAGTTTTGATGACTCTCCTCATCAGGAGTTCCTATGCTTTTGCCAAGTGGTTGTCCTCAGCTTCATCTTTCATTAATTGATGATGCAGAAAAGGTGAGGAGGAAAAACTGGATCCCGCCTCATGCATTAACAGACCTGGGTAAGGGCATATTCAAAGTGCTCAGAAAGAGATGTTTTTCCCCAGGCTGTTAGGATAAATCAGTGGCAATGGTTTCTCTGGAAGGTGCTGTGGTGCCCTTGGCTGTAAGAGTGAGAGGTGTATGTGGATGAGCGCAGTGTACATAGCACTCCAGTCTCAGCTAACGGTGGATCCTGGGAAGGACACAGCCTCATTTTTTGATAGGACTTTTTCAGTTACGTTTAAAAGCTGTGAAAGGATTTTTTATTTTTTTTTTAATGGCAGGAGCACTGGCTTGAAAGAGTTTTGGTAAGAAGCTGTCACAGTGCTACACTTACTGTCCTTTAGCTGATTTTCTCTTTTGTGTGTTTTCTTTGCAGGGGTAACTTGGCTTGAGAAGTGTAGTGGAGATAAATCTCTGTCTGTGTGTGTGTGTGGGTCCCCCACATTGGCCAGGGCTGGACTTCCAGCTGAAAGCTGCCTGAGTTGACAGCAGACTTTTCTAGGGGTTATCTCGTAGTTTGCTAATTAGTAATCTTTGAATTGTGTTTCCCTACCTTGGTGACACACTTGGCTTGTGCGAGAGCCACAGAGATGTTCCTCAGATCCCACTTCTCCTGTGAGAAGCCTCTTGCCTGTGCATGTGATCTGTGTGGCCAATTATAACCATTCCAGTGGGACACAAAACTCATATTTTATGATAGAATGAAAGTATGAGGTCACAGCCTAAACTATGTTGCACTCCTTGCTGGGCTATGTAATGCATATTTAAATGAAGAAAGGTCAAAACACTGCACCAGCATGGAAAGGGGCACATGATGTCTTTATCTGTAGAACAGGGATCACCCCGTGTGCTTCTCTGCCAAGGCTTCATCAAGCTTGAGGGCACAAAGATTAACTCTTCTATTTAGCAGGGCCAGGAAATGTTGTAAGAACCGTCAGCGAGAGGAGGACTGAGGGGACTGAGCCTTTCATACTTGCTGTGGCTTTATGCCTCACACTTTCAGGAGAACACAGCCTCTTTCCTATGCACACGAAGACAGACCACGCTGATAAAGGAATAACAGAAATTCTGATCAGCTCTGAGCCTTGAAAATGTTCCTTCTTCCATTGGTGACACATCTGGGTCCCAAAAAGCCAAAAACTCCTGAACATACCTGTAGTTTTCTACTTCATAGCCACAAGCAGAAATCAATATTGAAGGTCTGTAAACTGTGCTCTGGCTACGTGGTGTCCTTCATCTCAACTGTGGGCTGTAGGAAACCTCAATTCCCTGGCTGCAATAAATGCTGCAGGCTCCAGAGCCAAGCACAAAGTTTAACTAAGAGGAGATTAGATAGATAGATAGATAGACAGATAGATAGATAATCTGCTGATGCAATCTCTCACTCTGGCATCTGAAATATATAGACCTCTTCTGGAGGCACTGGATGATTTAGATTTCAATCTCCCTGCAGAAGCCTCTCAGCTGTCAGTATCCAGTGAGTGCCTTGCGATTCTATATAAAGACTTTCTGATAACCCAAGGCATAGATCTCCCATTATTTTACATGCCTGGTGTTCCTGAGTTTTACATGCCAGTTCCTGAGTTATTTTCCTCGTTTGAGAGACTCGGCTCTGGGTAGCCAGGCATCGCTGGAGTTTTACGAGGGACTGTGTTTGGCAGTTCATGGGTATGGCAGCCCCAGTGCAGTGGATGATGTTTTGGCTTTCAGGAAGCTTGGTGATTTTGAGGAAATGTCTTGCTGGTGCTTTACCACCAGACAAGCCCTGCTCTTCTATAAACATTTAATGAAATGCAGCTTTTTGTTGATTTGTGCCCTAAGTCTCTCCTGCACTGCACACTGCAGCCTGAACTTGCCTCTTCTTCTTGAAATGAGATTATCCAGGGCATTGTCAAGCAAAATCTTTAGTATTTCCACTAAGAAAGGTCCCACCTCTTCTCTGGGAAGCCTACTGCTCAATTATTTTCTGGCTGAAGAATTAATTTTTTCCTATATCCAGAACGAATTTCCCCTAAACTGTCTTGTGCCCATGGCCTCCTGTCCTGGCACCAGGAATCCTTCGGCAAAGAGTGTCTCCATCTCCTCTGGAACCACTTTCTTTTGGTGTTGAGACACTGACTAGACCCATCCTGGGTCTTTCCTTCCCCAGGCTGAACAAACCCACTTCCTTTACCCTTTCTTCATATGTCAGGTTCTCCAGTCTCCAATGGACCCTCTCCAGGTCTTCGGTGTCTCCCAATGTCTTTCATTTTCTTGAGCTGGGGTGCAAAAGTGGGCATTAAATTCCAGGTTCATCCCAACAACTCCTGAGTAGCTGTGGCCTGATCAGTATGTTCATGCAGATACTGGAATAAAAGGATAAAAAAAATCTAAAATTCAGCTTCAATATACAGAATTAACTTCTTTCAGTACCAAAAAAAGTTGAGAAACAGAGATTAACTCTCTTCTGTTCCAAGGTTCTTATACAAAGATGAGACCTCAAAAAAAAAAAAAAAAATGGAGTAAAGCAGGGAGAAATGAGTTCAAATCATATAAGAAATCCCAGTATTCAAAGCATAGTAATATTCTGTAAAAGAAAAAATTTAATGGACATTCTGAGGAGAAAATTCTACCTATCTCTTCTTACATTCCTTCTGACTGAATGATAGACTCAGTGTAGTAAAGTATTTATTCATTTATCTATTTTAACTTTGCATTTCCTAACATACAGGAGTCACTGAAAGGCAGAATTGGTGCTTGTAATTAATGCCCTGAATGCTGAACTGTGTCCAGCCTGATGCTAAAGCAAATTTTTAGTGGGCTAAAGGTGCTGCCAGCCAAGCAAAGAATGAAACCCTTATGAGGATACTGGTCCATTCTCTCCTAAAGGAGAAGGGAATCCTGAAAATAGAAAATTAGAAGCAGAAGGAAGGAGGGACACAGGGAATGATTCAACAGGTGATGGAAATTCAACTGAGATTGCATATGTGCAACATGATCAGGTTGGAAAAATAATTAGTTGAGCTGGGAGCAAAATGAACCTCTAGTGGAAGAAGTTGGCTTAGTCAGGAGATAGAAACCTGATGCTGGAGAGAGTCTGAAATTGTGCCTGATCAATCTGATTTGAGTTTTTCAAAATACAAATTCCTCCTGCTCAGCAGGACATCTTCTAGTGAACGGAGTATACATTGGCTTAAAATAACTCTGCGTGAATTGGTCTTCAAAGTGAGAGTTTGTCTCAAGCAGTATCTGAACTCTTGAGAGTGTGAGATTCTGCAAACCAAGCAGAAGGATCCCCTGCAATTCAATATTCAGCAGCTGTTGAAGCTTTTAAGTTCCTCATGTGAAAGAGGCGGTCATGGAAAACAGTCAGGGGAGAAGAGGTTTCAGAAATGCTGTTACTGACCTGCAGGTGTAAACATCCACTGGAGATGGAGGTACAGGGGAGCTGGCAGGGAGACTTGGGAGACACGGGGAAGCTGCTCAGATCGTGTTCCAGCACTGCCAGGACTGTCAGTGTGGGTATTAAAGATGGCAAGAATGAAACATGAAATACTAGATTAATATAACACATCAAGCTGAAATACACTGGACCTGAAGAGAAGCTGGAGAAAGATCAGTCTGGGGCATCCGTGATCACAGCAGGGATGGATGTGTGTTAAATCTACAGGTGCATCCCAACTACAAAACAAACACTTCAGCTTCCAGACCCTGGGGATCTGGGGTACAGCTTCAGCTGCCAGACTTGTCTGAGATTCTGGGAGATGCACATGAAGCTCTCTGGCAAAAGGTAGAAACTGAGGCATCTAAAATGTGAGAAAACTCTGTTTAAGAAAGTCCCTAAGAAGCAGGATAAATTATAAAGAACAGCATTGAAACATGAGTTATGACTTAGAAACCCCCAGTTTGATTCTATCTTAACATCTTCCTTCCCCCTTCTTCCTTATTTAACAAGTTTTCCATGTACGATTGTGCCTTTTTACAAAGTTTCAATTCTTTTGCAGCAAGTGTTACTGACTTAATATAAAGCTGCTCTTTGAAAGAAGTTTCTTTCCCTTTTGGCACTTCTAAATATTTCTGTTTCAACTTAGTGCTCCTTTCCCCCCAAAATCTGAATTACAAAACTACTTCCTTCAGTCCCCAGTGGAGGCTTATTTGTACTGGCTTTCATGTGAGCAGTTTGGCTGCTTGGTTTAATTTTAACCTTTCAGGGGAAGGGTTTATTCAAAATGAATTACACAGCATGAAATCTTAAAAGCCACAGTGAGATGCTCATGGAAAAAATGCATAACAGGTTTGGTTGGGGAGGAATGTTACAGAACTGATGTTCTCCTTGTCTAAAAAAGGAAAGTACAGGTGGTATCTTTGTCAGTCTCCCCAGTGGAAATAATAGGCAAGATTTTGAAAGCTGATTAACTGCTGCAGCTAAAGAAATTGAACTCTGACAGTCACACAAAAATCAAAAAGACCAAAATAGTCTTAAATGAGGGCTGGATGCTTTCTAAAAATATTAAAATTAACATCAGGTGGCTTCCAAGAAGTAATTACAGGTGATAAAGTCTTGAGGAGATAAAACCTCTGGGGCAGCCACAGCGTCTGGGCAAATTAGGAAGCCCAGCTGTAATGTTCAGAAATATGAGAGGGATGGGTAAAGCCACTGGCCAGCTGGCTGCCACTGGTCAGAAAATGTCCTAAGCAGCATGGAAGTACAAAAACACTTGACTGCTTTGGCTCATACCGACCGAGAGAATCTGCAGCAACAAGGAACTTCCAAAAGGAAATTTAAAGCTGTCAAGATTCTTTGACATGAAGACACGGATCCATCCAGTTTATCACATTTTCTTTTACTTTGGATACAGAGGTCAGTGTTTGTAGACCCCAGAATTACTGCCATAAGAGAGAGTGGAAGGCCATGACTATAAAAGTCTAAGTTTTCTAGGGGCACAGCATCAGTCGAGACTGAAGAATGATCTTGCTGCTCTTGCTTTGGGAACAATAAACTAGAAAACACCTCAAACATAAAGAGTTGGAGTGGGGATAGGAAAGACGGAAGCAATTGCTTTACCTCAGAATAGCTAAAAAAGGCAAATGTTAGCTGTAGAGGGAAATGTCTTGTTTCAGCATATAGGCAAAAACCTTCCTTGAAGTTGTAATCCCTGCCTTGCTACCAGCCAGATGTTCTCCATAAAGGAAAATTCACCAACTCTTCAAGTACCACAGGTGTATGAAAAGCCACTAATTTTATACTGGCTAATTAGTTCAAAATCATTCCACAAAGTCACTATAACTTAACTCATCAATGCTCTAAAATGGCTGGGATGAGTAGCAGTACCAGTGCCAGATAGAACCCAGGAAGAAGGATGGAGACATTGAGTTTCTGTGCTTGCAAAACCCAGCCCCAACCCACCAGGTGGTGCCAGGAGAAGCTTCTGGGGCTGGTCACCATGTACAGTTTTTTTACTCTCCTTTATACAGTGCAGATCAACAGGTGATGATGATGTCTTAGGTTTCACTGGAGGCATTTATGGAGAGAAAACACAATGGGCCTGAACATAACAATGAAAAATAGCACACTGTCTCCATGGGCCGCAAGAACACATGGAAGAAAATACAATTTATGGAAGAGCAATAACTTACCATCTTTTTATAGGAAGGCTGCAAAGGTATGTAAATTGCAAACAACAAGGACAGTATAATTAATTTACTTAACAGACAACATAAAGCCACACAAGATGGGCAACCCAGAAAGGCTGATGTAGTGCAAGGAGGGAGATTTCACAGCCTGTGCTGGAAGAAGGAGTCTCTAAAATTGTGGTGGGGTTTTGTTGTGAAAAGCTGTGGGCGCAGGAGGTTCTCAGAAGTGGCTGAATCAAAGCATTTGGACATTTGTCTGTGGGGGGATGCCCCTTTGGCCTGAGTGCAAAGGGTGTGGTGCGGGCACCTGGCAGGAGGGCTGCCTCCCCTGGTCCCATGCAGTGTTTTGAGACACGGGTGAGATGTCATTGCTGTGTCTTTCAGCGGGACACGTGTGTGTGTTCTACCCACCCTGCAGGGTTTGGGGCTGCTAGTGCCAAGAAGCTCGAACCCCTCTGGGCTCGCATCACCTCTTTGTACACCCCTAAAAAACCCCAAATACTCCTGCGGCTGCAAGGATTGCTCAATGTTACCTTGCCAGTAACACACAAGGCGCATCCTCATCAACTTAACTCATGCTCAAACCAGTATAAATATTTGTCAATCTAGGGCCATTTCAGAGCTGTTACAGCTTTACCTGTGATCCTCATTAGGCAGCGCTGCAGTTTGTATCTGCAGTAACATCTGAACCCCTCGTTTTCCTAGAACATCTGTTTTCAGCTGGAGAGGAGGGCGGGAGATGAACGCTTGCTGACATTACTGTGCAGCTAAAACACACTTACGGCTCTGAATGTCAGAGAAATGACAGTCCTCTGCCAGCCCATGGCCGCTGGACCATGGGGCATGGGCTTTATCACATGCAGCAGTCAGCTACCAATTAATAGAGAAAAGAATACTTTTTGTCCTGTGAACCACACTGGCCACAGAATTATGCCATTATTTCTTTCTTCAACTGCTTTTCTGGTTCAGTTCCAGTTCAGCTCTGCCTCAGCAGAATCCCAGCCAGGCTGAATATGAATTTCAGCTGAACCAGAATCTCTGCTGGTTCAATGTTCCTTTCTTGTTGTGATACGAAAATTAACTAGGAACTGGAATGCAATTAAGATTGATGAGTACAAGGATTATTTTTTTACTCTCATAGTTGTATCTGTTCCAGCTTCTAAGTCTTCCTGTCTATTGGAGCAAGAATGAGGGATGAGCAGAACATGTATTCTATGTCAGCAAGTTACAACATCAGAAAGAGAGTAAACAACCCCTGCAAGCACCTCCTACAAGTCTAGGAAATGGATACTACCCACACCAGAGGCCTACTTACAGACAAACAAGAGTAGACACTATCAACTTTGGGTGCTTTAAAGCCAAAACGCTACAATCTGACTGAAACTCTGTGACTCAAAACCTTCCTGTACCAAGGGCAGGTTCATTTTGAAAATCTAAAATGAGGTGAACCCCAATTTCAATTTACAAAAAGTGAATTTAGTTTTTCAACCACCATCCTGTCACACCGAACTGGGAACAAATTATCAATTACTAAAACACATAATGAAGTCTCTTTTGAACTGGAAGAGGTCAACTTATGTTTTCCCAAGGGTCATTATACAACTTCACAGCACCAGACTATATATGATTTGAGCACTGTATTTCTAAATGAAATCGTTTTGGAGTTCTCACTCCTTATGTGGCAGTTTTTCTGCAAGAGAAAATGAACTGTAATGCTGATTTCCTCCCAGCTCTCTCACTTTTCCATACACACACACACACACGTACATATACACATAGGGTAGTGTTAGTTCTTGGTACACGAATGAAATGCCCCAGTTTTATCAGCCTATTTAAGTAAATTTGACCACCAAGTCTACGTTGGAGAATCTCTTCCCCATAACTTTTCTCAGCATTTAACACTACTCGCAAAGTTAGTGAATAAATTCTGACAAAATCCTGTGGTGCAAAGGTCGGCATTATTACTACTGCTATTAATGTGCTCTTTGGAAAAAAGGCAAAAGGAATTCACTTTGGTCAACCTGTACTACGGGTGTTACAGCACAGAGAGATTTGGCCCCACATTCTCCCCCATCCTTTGGACCCTGAAACCTTTCTGCATATAGTAATTTGGCAAAGACTGTGATTCTGTACTGTCGTTGCTTCTGGGTCACCTGTGGCTGGACACAGCCAGCACATGGCTGGATGAGAACCAGACAGCCAACAGTGCCACAGTGTTCCTGGTGCAAATCCTCACGTGGAGCATCACTGCTCCTTGGGGAGGACGGCTGAGTATTTTGGACTTGGGTAAATTACAACCATGAACTTGCTTGTGCCAACTAAAACAGCACAAAAATATAAAATTCCCCCCCACGCCCAGCAGTGGTGAGGCTTTCACCAGAGCGAGCACAGCCATCCGACTATAAATAGCAACTTCCCTAAAATTAGATGGAACTGGCAGGCTCTGGGCCATGAATGGGAGCACTGTTAATATGCTCATCAGGTACTGGAAGGGCTCCAAATCTGACAAGGCCTGCTATGGCACAAACGTTCTGTGCCTGGAAAAATGAGCAGGAACGGCTGAATGAATGGGGCCAGGGATGTTTTCCTAACTGGATAATAATGTCACAGACTGCCTGACGATGCTGGTTACATTTAAAGGAGTACTGCAAGTAGGGATATTTCTCCATATTTCTTACTGCTTTGCTTATGCTAACAGCAAAATGCTGTTAAATCTAATGAATAAAGAAAGGTGGGAAATCATTTAGGGGGAAATTAATACCGAGATACTCAGTGAAGTTAAACCGAGCTGGGTAACAGTGTAAATTTTAGTATGTAACTGCTTTTGGCTGTTTTCATTCAGAAATGGTTAGGGCTTCGCTGCACTCCTCCATGGTGATTTACTGAATCGTGAATAAAAATATGAGTCGATGGTACACCAGGTACCCAGTACTAATTGGCTGTTCCCCTGCTATGGAAACATCAAAAATGCTATTTGGCTTTCTACAGTTCAAAACAGACCCTATAGCATAGAAGGTGCCATTGTGGTCCCAAAATGGCAGAGAAACTTCAACTGCACAGATGATGTATGCTGACCTTTTTTCTACTGTAGCACCATTGAAATCCAATCACTTCTGCACCTGCTATCAATCAGCCCACACTTCCATATATAGCCTTTTTTTCCCCCTAAAAAAATGAAGTTACCTCATACAAAGGCACCTTGGGGGCACATTGCATTTCCACAAGGGAAGTCAGGGCACAGCAGCTGATGAATTGTGAATTTACACTGAGCTTATTGTACAGTGTCTCTCCCATGCTGATAAGCCATTATTTCACTTCAGTTTAATTCACTTTGAGCGTGAATTAAGTTAAGGTAATTATGGCCAGCTGACTCCTAAATGAGTGTCCATAGAGAAATTATATATGCTCGAGTTATACTCACTTTAAATTCACATCTTTTTCTGTTAATTCACTTTGACATCTTGTGTAGGACCAGCCATTGGGTATCTTGGGCTTGTGCCAGAGCACCTTGAAGGTAAGGAAGGAGATTTTGAACTAGTCTCAACAGAGAGAAGAAGAATCAGATTCTCAGGGGCTACTAGATGAAAAATATAGCAGGGGTTTTTTTTATTAAATAGAAAACATATAAATGGCTCAAACATAATAAGATTTTTGGACATAACTATGATCATCTAATGTTTTTTATGAGAAACATTAAAATTAAACAGTATAGTATTGTTTCTACGCCCTTCTCAAATCAGCACTTGTTGGCCATAAGGAAACACCAAATTTACCTTACCACGCCCCAATTAATGTGATCATTTAAATGGGCTAAAGTGTTTGCACAGCCTTTTTTTTTTTNTCTCTTCATGTGGCTGTATTGACTTGTTTATAATGTCCAGAATGCTTTGAGTCGTCCGTAGCCTAATTTTCACTCCGGCTTCAGGAAATAAGCGTGAGTTACTCTAACTCCAGCTGGAAAATAATGATGCCATTGCTCCAGTCCTCCTGCAGCCTTGCCACTGTCACATTAACCAGTTGTATTGGTGGTCTGAAGGCCCCACAAAGCTGTAATGAAAAGTAGGTTTAACCACCGCTTCCAGACAATGGTTTTTTGCTTAGGAGAAAGTTTGTGTAAACCAGCACTTTGAAATTCAATCCTGCAAGGGCTAAAAACAAGACTTTTGTTTCTCAATGAGGGGATTTAATATTTGGGTTAACCACTTGATTAGCAAGGTTATGACCTTTGTTTATGGAATAGCTGCTGTATTTTTTAGCCCAATAGGAAGGAAAGCTTTGATGTCCAGAGTGCTGATAGTGAAGTATGTATTTTCACTGGGGAAATGTTCTGTGTCAGTGAGGAGCAGGAATGAAGTCTAATGAGGACCCAAACAGGCTTCTTGAATAATTGTGTGTGCATGGGGGGGAAGCAACCAAAGTGACAAACTTACCAAAAGCTTTCTATAATGAAGATATAAAACCTGTTAGGATTTTGCTGTATTTCTTTTGGAAGACTGTGCACACACTTCTTAAACATAGTAATAAACGTGAAGAAAAGTTTCAGAAACAGAAATACGCTGGATTCTGAACTGAGATTTTGATAGAAAAAATAATTAAAGGAAAACTGACAAAGCAACTAATGGAAGTTCAGGCTCCACTTCACAGTTCCGGGTTACTCCACAATCCCTTTTTTCCCCACATTTCCAGCTCTCTCCCTTCCCACCAAGCCCGGACAGCTGCCACTAGAGGTCAGGTGTTTATCGCTCTCCTCACTGCCATCGATCACCTCTCGAGCTGCTCGGTTAGAAACGAACCTGCCTGAAGACAGATGAGAAATCAGAGCAAGGGTGAACTGCGAAATTACACCACGTTAATGTGTTCTTCACAAATCAGAACACTTAAAATCTAGTTAGTATTTCGTGTGAGAAATCTGCAGGTTTTAGTGTGCTATATACAAAGATGGGATTTCCCAATGGGCAAAAAAAACATTCCTTGATTCAAGTGCTGCACCAAAGCCAATAGAAAAACTATCAGTAATAGTTTAGTTAGAGGAATAGTAATAGTTACAGTAACTATAATATAATATAGTTATAGTAAGAGTAATAGTTTGAGGAAAGTAATGGTTATGTACAGTACGTGCAGGTTTGGAATGGTATAGGGCAGGTTTTGCTGTATTTTGTACCAGCAATGATTGTTCTTCTCACACAATTAGTGTTTGCCAGCTGATGTGGTGTCTGCAAAAGTGAGTGCCAGCTGGACAGGCAGCACAGGGACTAATCAGCTACTTTGCCCCAAAACGAGGGATGCTGGAGGATGTCCAGTCTAGGGCTGAAAACAAAGGACATGGAGCTAAAGGAACCTGGGGGAGAGAACGTGGCCAGCTGAAGTTCCCGTCACACAAAATGCTTGGGAAACCAGGTTTGCTTGTTTCCTGGCATGCATGCAGTATGTGTATGGCTAGGAATAGTTCTATTAATTTTTCTAACTGGCTCTCAAGCTCTTTAGTAACTACACAATCAGGATTGCTACCTTGTGTAAAAATACAAATGTAAAATTTTATTGGGTTGGGTCTTTCCCAGTGAATGCAGTGAACAGTCATACAAACTAACACAAGTAGAGCAATCATTCCAGGTCAAAATGTATGCTCATTTCATCATTATTTATGTATTTTTATGGAGGCTCGTGATGATTTTCTCAGCAACAGTCGAAGAAACAAGAGCCTAAGAAAAAACAAGAACTAAATTGCTTAAAATGAGATGTTATTTAAATTAACTAAGCCAGCACAGGATGGTGACATCGGAGAACCCCACTTAAGCTATTGCCTCCCAACTCCACATCTGCATAGGGACATGCATTAAATGAGTTTATGGCAATGGATCCTCAGGCCAAAGGCAGGTGCAAGGGTATTTAGCAAGCAGCAGTTACAGTCACCTGAAAACACAGGTCTAGAAACTCCAGCTCATTCATGGTGCTTCTAAAAGGACTGAACCAGCTCAGCACAAGGAATGAAAATGCCCCCTTAGCCTTCTCTTTCACAAAGGTGTTCCCATGACATGCCCCTGTTCCACGGATCTAGGCAAGAGCAGGTATTTTGCTTCCTGTAGGAGGGAGGAAAAATTGCCTGCTATCCTTCCTTTGTTAAATAAAACAGTTGGGTTCAATCTTTTGCCAGAAACCATTCAGTAGCAAAGAAAGAGCTTTAGGCTGTGTGGATGCAGCGCTGATCAGCCCCAAGCTTCATTGCCATTCCAGCACTTTAAACTTCTGGTTTTGTGAGCTTTTCACTCGAGACCTGTCTCCACAGAAAAACCTGGAGAGTATCCAGCTTCACTTTAAAATGTATTTCACCTGACATGCAGAATGCCTCGTGTAAACCGCACTGAGATGATCTTCAAAGCCTGTTCTTTCCTCCACTGCCTCTTTCAGAGTGCAGCAAATTCTCTTACAGAGATTTCTGTGATGGTAACAACAATCATTATATATGTCCCAGAGCACAGTCTTTTATTCATTGGCATCACTGTGTTTTCAAAATACTTTCCAGGTGTGTTTGAAATAACTAATTTGAATTTGTTATTTAATCTGTACCTCCACCCCAAATTGCAGGGACCTTCAGTGCAGTATCTTAGAACTGTGACAGGGTGAGAGGTGGTATAAAATGTCATCACTGAAAAACTCAAAGCACATCAATTCCAAATTTTTGGAGAGATTTAATTTTATTAACAATTAGAAAAAACAAAATAATCTGAGAGTAAAAAGCTTGAAGTACCAGTCATACACATTAGTAATAAGGAAGAACTGTGTTTATTTAGGTTTGGGAGGGTGGGCTTTGGGGTGTTTTGGTAATAGAAATAAGTCTTTTTGTCTTTGTTCAAAGGATAAGTGGATACTGTTCTAAGCAATATGGAAATGGGTACAAGCCGTTTCTTCTCAGGTGTTTTCTGTTCTCTCCACCTTGTTTTTACCATGGTTTGACACCGTGCAATCACCGGTACAGAAGTCCACAGTTACTCAATGTCCATTTACTTCATGCAAATATTTTTGTTATGATGGAATTATTATTTTAGAGGATGGTACAATGGTCCTGTTACTATTTCAAACCAGCTGCTGGTAATACGAAACTACTCCCAGAGTACTTTAAAATGCTACTCTATGTTTGCTAAAACTGGATTTAGGGTTTGTTTAGTGGCTTTGATGACTACATTGCTCAGATCCTGCTGTGCCCTATGCTTTGTCTGCTCAGAAGAGGGACTACAGCTTTTCTTTTCAACCAGAGAGAAATTTAAACAACAAATATTTAAGTTTTAGGCTTAAATAATTTCCAGGGGGGTATTCTTTGTTACTTGTAGAGACAAAATTTTGTAAGGATTAAAAAAAATAATTATTTTATGAGAAATCATCTATTTGTGTTCTTGTAATGCCATAAGACAGATACAAGGAGAAATATTTTTAAATGAGAGGAATGGTTCTATCAAGCAAATGTGAAAATAAATTCAGTAAGTAGGCACTCATCCTAATTTTGCAGAGTAGTCATGTATATACACTGAGTGTTAAAATGTCAGTCTAAAAGACCACCTGTTATTTCAAACTTCCACTAATTTGAGGGCAAAAGATCTGCACTCGTGGTTGCAGCTGTTTTCTGCAGGGCTGAATTCTTACCAAATCTGATGACTCTACAGCGCCTGCACAGTTCTGGGTGGAGCCCTGCGAGGTTTCTGTGCCTGCTGACAAATAGGAAGAGTAACTTTGTTAACACTCAGTGGCTGCACTTTGTAAAGCTAAGCCACTGTAGGTGGTTCTGAGTCCTTTCTTTTCTGGAAAACAGTGCTTTTCTAATCCATTTAATGCTGGAAGGGTTAGCATGCAGCAGGGTGTGCTCTGCTGCTGCCTTCATCTCTCTGTAAGTTCTGGCCCAGGCGTTCGGAGGCACATCAGTCAAAGGTGAATCTATACAAGGAATCCGTGCATCCATCTACTCCTGACAAAGGGATAACATGTGACTGGTTTATGTGGTCTGCAGGAGAACTGACTTCCTATCAGCTGCAGTCTTGCTGTGCTGACCGCTTACACTTTTTGTAGCGATACAAGAGGAAAGCAAGAATGCAATCTTGCTGTTTGTTAGGGTTTTATAGAATAGCTTTCTGGCCGTGTCTCTGTTCTACACCAGTGAATCTGGCAAGTCAAAAATAACCACATTTTTCTCTCACAGAACCCCTCCCAAAAATTGGTAAAACCTGCCCACAGGGTATGGGATAGACAGGGTACAGGCTACTGATAGAGACAAAAGGGTGAACTACCCACTCAAAGTTCCTCACTGTCAGAAAAGTACAATTTGAAGGCCTCCGTTTCCTTCCTCCTCTATGTCTCTGCATCTGGTACATCTAGGCAGCCCATTATTTTCCTTTTTTGATAGCAGCTTCCCACTCCTGAGCCTCAATCTGAACACCACCCATAAAAGCTGATGAAGGTGCCAAGTCCAGCACAGCATTTACAAAACAGAGGTGCCACATCAGGCTTTCGCTGTGACCTTTATTGTGACCCTGGTGACCTCAGGCTCCTCCTGGGAGATTGCTGCTGCTGTAGCACAGGCCCCTCTGGGAGGAGCTGCCCCTTTTTTTGCTGCAGGGCGCTCTGCTCTCTGTGAGGAATGAGAAATAACAGCGGTGGGTTCCAGTATGCCCGGCATGAAGGATGTGGCTGCCAAGAGCGAAGGCTTGATCCTCGTGTTCCACAAAAAGAACGGCTCAGTGTGCTTAGCACATTGCTCCAAGTGATTAATCCAGGGAATAAAGGTGGCGTTTTTTCCCTAACGCACATGAATATTTTTTAAAATTACGAGTTTATTCTCTTGGAGCAGAAAAGCCTTAGACTTGAATAACCTAATTTCTACTAGTCCTATCATGACTTGTGATGAGGAATGGAAAAACAATATAGAATAGTAGCTTACTGTATCGAGCATATTTGTTCAATAATCTTTTTGATATCCAGGAGTTTATCAGAAATCTTGTATCAGGTAGAGACTGCTCTGGGTACAACCTGCTGTTCTGGCTGAAGCAGTGTCCAGATCAGCTACCCAAATTCAGAAAACTGCACATATTGCAGGAAGCATTCGGTATTTTCATTCATTTGTATTATCAACCTTTTCTTTTAATGTAGGGTTTGTCCCTTCACTCTGAAGTAACTCTACCTAGAGGCTATTTAGTGAAGAGCCTTGCTGGACTCAGGCCCACTGGAAACTATTTATCACTGTTTACAGAAGAGAAAAGTGGGGCCACCAGATTAGCAACCAAATCTGAAACTGACTTCAAAGTGCATTCTCTGATAGCACAATACACATCTTTCAAATTTATGGACGTGAGTGGATATCTGAGAAAAACATGAAATCATCATTTATCTAAAGACAGCGTGACTTTCATGAACCATGGGGACAAATAAAATGTGCATACCTTCCAGAAGCAAACACTGTAGCCAGGTCTCAAAGGTAACTCAAACCTGACTACATTAATTTAGCATCTGTTTTTTTTACTTCTAAATCAAAGCATCATTAGTGTAATATACATACCATCTGCAAAGTTTTTATTTCTGGCATGAAAAGCCAACGTAAGAGCTAGAGACAGAAAAAACAAAAAATGGTTGGTTGTTCCAACTGGGATCTCCAAGGGTTTACAGAGTTTAGGGAGAAAAAAACCAGCATTGTATTTTATTGTTAATCAGAGCTTCACTGGGTCTGGATTAAGTACATTTTGATTCCAGTATTCCACTCTGATTTTTTGAATGTCTAGTTCACCTTTATTTATGTAATAAATCATATTTTTCTGTATATAGTTCATGGGATTGACAGTGGGGTAATGACTGACTCGAGTCTTTTCTCTAACAGCAAATGAAAGTTGCTAAAATGTCTTAGGATCTTTAGCTATGTATAGGCAAACAGCACTTTACAAAATTGAGAGAAATGGTAGGATTAAACCCCAAAGTACTGAATAGTCAGGTAAACAGGAGCAATAATTCTAGTATTATTATGTTAATAGTAGTCAATGAAGAGTTGACCAATTGGAAAAACAAAGTTTGCAAAAGAAATAGGTCTTGGAGGACTGATACAAAGAGAGCAGGCAAGGACAGTGTGTGCTTGTGAAGAGGAACATTGCCCCAGTCCAGGGGTTTGAAGATGGGGGGAAAGAAAAGAGGAATAAAACTAATATTGGTGCATGGGGAAACCAAACAACCCACTAGGGATTTCAATCACTCTTTGATCTGTTTTCTAATATCCAAAGGAAGTGGATATGGCCTTTACCACCTTCTTCCAACGTGTGGTTTAACAAACAAGTGAACTGATGTAACACCTTACAGCAGCAAGGCAGAAGGTCTCTCTCCCTTCTGCCCTCTTCCGGTGTCCTTTCCTCACGCTTGTGCCTGCTCTGGTGTTCCGTGGCTCCCAGCTGAGGCAAAGCAATCCCTAACCTAGAGACAACTAGCCAGTCTTTTGGGGGGATTGAAAAATGCCAAGAATACTAAAGCCCAAAGAAGGTAAATGGTGGAGCCTGTGCCTGAAAGAAGGGGTAGGAAGAGGGAATGTGGTTTTCCATTTGCAGCAGTGCTGGGCAGATACATTGATATTACCCCAAAAGGCTCCTCTGCTGCCAGAACACTGCGAAGTGCAGTTGTGTGACACCTGTGACACCTGGCTTTGAGGATTTCTTCCTGACTCAGTTCCTAGCCTGAACACTAGCCTATGGCATTGCCCTTGGTAAGGAAAAAAAGGACATTTTTTCACTTCGTGTTGTAATTAGAGCTTTACCGGGTCAAAAAAAAAAAAAAGAGGCTTGGGTTTGTTTTGACTTAGAGCTCATGTTGGAGCACAGTCATAGGTAATAGCTAATCTAACTGTAAAATCTGAGTGGAGAGACAGCTCTTGTAATTGTACCGCCGAGTAATTAGGTGTTGTCAGCACACTCACACCCTGGGTCCGTCTAACCTCGCTTACCCAGTAACAACAAAACAGTGCCTGGCCTTCCCCCTGTTTGCAGTGCCACAGGTACCTCGCTCGTGTGGGGCATCCGAGGCTTTCCGTGCGTGTCTGCTGCCATGACAAACCTGGTGACATGTGGGAGAGTGACAGGGCACTTTACCTTCTGCACAGCTCCAACAGGCAAACTCCCAGAATGTAAACATGGATGAGATGTACAGGGCAGGTATATTGACAAGATCTTTTTTCTTTCCAGATTAAACAGAAATAAATTGGAGCTATACTGAGATATCAGAAACATTTGAAAATCCCAGCCTGGATATTAAACAAACATTTGTAATGCTGAACCCCAGGATAAACAGCAAATGTTTTGTGTTCTCTAACAAATATTTGCAGAGTTGCACACAGATGAATTAGGTAATCAGAGCAACTGTAGTCGGGTAGCGACTCAAAATGGGTGCAAACCTCTACGATATAGCTCTAACTAACCACTCCTGTGTGATGCTTCTTGTACTTGGAGGTTCCTGAAATGGCATCAGCAGTCTGCCTGTCCTGTTGTCAGCATTTCCCAGGGGCTTGGGAACTTTTGGGGTCTCCAGCTATGGCTGTAGAAAGGGAGAAGCCAGACAACGAGTGCGTGTGCATCCTGAGAGGCAGGCAGCTGGCATGAGACCAGCTTTGGTGTATTTGCTGCTCTACATTCAAACTTTATGGATTTTGCCACTTTCTAGAGCCAAATGTACCTCAATATATAACAGGAGGTAAAACGGGAGAAAGGGAGAGAATTATATTAAGATATGCAAAAGATAGTAACAATTTTTTTTTTTCAGTGGGGGAAGACCTGTGAAATAATTCAGTTAAAAACAAAACATCTGATGACACCAGTACACAGAAAAGCAGACTTCACAGGCTGCTGCTTAAAGAAGTTCTTGTTCTTGCCTCTTTTAAACCATATATCCAGATTTTTCTTCTGGCACTTGCTGCATTTGGAGTGAGTGAAATGATATGAGAAGACGGTTTCTTCATGTTTTTGGTTTTCTTAACTGGAAAGACATTAGCTCAGGGATTATTATAAGAAAAGAACTGTTTGGAAAATATGCTGAATATTGCAAATGTATAGCTTGGAAAGCCTGCTGGATTTTCATCTAGTTCTGAACACCATTTCTTTTTCTTGCAGGTTCAGTATCAAACCATTTCCACGAGGTCATGAGGTTTTTAGAAGCAAATGGAGCATTTCAGGCTCAGTTTCATTAAAGAGAGATGGGTCTTGCTGCACAAGGATCTGTCATGTGCAATTTTGTTTACTTGGGCCTGTTTGCTAACCTCCAGCTTCAATGAGTCACGGTATTTTTACTACCATGCTGTCCATTCCATAGGCTTTAACACACTCCTCCACTTAATTATTAACAAAGTCCAAAGGTATCCACCCCTCTCCCACACAGATCTTCCAGCTAAACACAGCTTTGAAACCTCTTCTTATTTAAAATTGTTCTTTACGGTTTGGATAAATACAGTGTTAGCAGTTGATGCTTTCGTGTTGCTGCAATGACGTCCTTCCCCAAGAAGGCTCCTGCTGCTGCTTACATTCCTTATGTCCAAACAACCCAGACTTGCCCACACTCCTACAGATATCCTCCGGCTTTGCTCCTCATGATCCTGTTGAAAATCACCTCCTTTCCCAGGGTTGTCTGTAGCCACTGAAAGAAGCCCTTCACTCTATTTCCTTATCCCTCAGGTTCCCTGCCACAGTCACCTTTTCCATATCCTTGGTCAGGCTGGACCAGGGTTTGATGCCAGGCTGATTTCCAGGATAGTGCAGATGGCAGGAATTCAGCCAGTGCTCCTCCCGGATGTGGGGCACATGCCATGAACTAGATCATGAAATAATTTTTATTTTCTGCTGCTATTTTCTATTATTTTTCAGTGGAACAGGTTCCCTGATCTGGTTCACAGCAAAGAGCTGGAACTGGGAAGACTGAGGACTGGTGCAGCATGGCATGAGGACAAATAAGGTGGTACAGGATGTTGGGATGTTTCTGAGGCCATGGGATCAGAAAACTGTGGCCTTTATGCTCCTGGCCTGGGGTGAGCTTCAATTTATAGCCAATAATGAGCTTGTTAATCTGTCTTATAACAATGTGTTTTCAAGTCTCATCTGACCTCCCTCTTCTATGTTTTTTAACATCTTGTTTACAAATTATTTTATCAAACACTTTAAACAATTTGAGAAATACAGTCTTGTTTTAAAAAATGCTATCTAGGACTTAGTTGCAAGCAGCTCCTATTCACACAGCAGGGCTGGTCAGTGTGAAGAGCAGTGTGAAGTATTTGAACAAGAACACAGACAGTCAAAGTTTAAAGGATACACTGGTACCTACAAAGCATCAGCCCCATTATATGTGCTTCTGTTTTCAAGTCTGACTTGTAGGTGTGCAGTGATTGAGCAGAGAGCCCAGAAATCAACTGTGTGATTGTTCATCCCAAAGCAGTTGTGGCTGAGGCTCAGCGTATCAGTTCTGAGTGCTGGAAAAGGCTGGGTGTGTATCACAGCGGGTGTTAGTCACGGCCTGGAAGCAGGGTAGGAAAACAATTTCAGTGGAATGGTTACTCAGCTAATTGCTTTGACTAAGTCCCACATTTACACACCCAAAGGACCCAAAATCAACGTTTTTACTTGACAGCATAGTACAAATACTTGCCCTTCCTCTGGGGGAGATAAGTACAAGCAGTACAAGGGAAAGAAACTGCTTGCATTAAGGATCCTGGAGAACTGTAAATCTGTGATCACATGAGCTCTGGGAAATGCACTGGAGTGCATAGACAGCACCAGTGCTGCCCGGCGTGTATCCTACTGTGTGCCACATGCTGCCAGCTCCAGAAACAGCAACAACCTGTACTTTCCCTTTAATGGCCTCAGCTAAAACCAAACAAACCCAAATCGGCTTAGCTTTGAGCTCCCCTTCAGGAGCCACCGGACTTTGCACCAAAACAAGCACACACGCACCATTGGCACTGCATCTCCTCGGGTGCTCTGGCAGCAGTGCAGCCCGTACAATCACTGCATCCCCCGACTAGAGAGGTGTGCTCACACCTCTGGTGCATGAGGTGCACAGGGTACGGAGGCGAACAGAAACTGCAACTTCAGTTTTAATTTCTGCACTTGGACTGAATTATTGACAAAGCAACTTTCTTTAGGGCAAGCTGGTATTTTCACAGCAGTTCCATCTTGAAATCTGCATAAAACACGAGTGAAGGCCCAGAAACTTCTGCAACTTACATTAAGGCTACAACTAAAGCTAGACAAGGATAGATAAGCATTGATGCTGGAAGAATTGACCAGTGACAGTGTAACCTGATTGAGGCATGTAAGGGAATAAATACACACTGCAGAGGTGCACAGGAGGACACATTTTAAAGAAAACCAAGTAGAAATTGCTAATAATGGTATTAAGAAACACAATCCACTGAACATTCTGTCTGGATCTTTGTTGTACTGTGTCATGCTCATATACAGGCTCTGCAGGGAAGGCACAGGTTTTCTGCAGGATTGTTAAAGGAGAGTAGAGAGTGCATCAGAAGTTACAGGAAAGAAGAGTTGGGAATTGGAAGCAGATGTCAAAGGGGGTACAGAGTTGACGTAAATAGTAAAGAGACTTGAGAGGGGACAGTGAAAGTTAGCTTTAGCTGGAGAGAGGGGAGAATGAAGGCCAAATGAGATGTCGCAATAGTCACTCGTGAGTAAGATTTGAGTCACAGTTATGAGGGGGACAACAGGGACAGATTTTAAGTGTATTGCCCAAGAAGAGACTCTCAAGTGAGATAGATAAAACACCAACTGGGAAACTGAGACCGGGGAAAAAGTGACAACAAAGGCTTCATTGAGCCAACAAAGCAAAAGTAGGAACAAGTGGGAAGCCTGGATCAGAAAGAAACTCTTTCTTTGAAATGGGAAACATTCAAATAGTATTCCAGTTCAAAGAACTGGAAATAGAGGGATCAATAAATTAAAATGCATTAAGCAACTAAATTAAGAGTACATTTATTTCCAAGGATAATAGAGAAAAATCTGCCAAAAAAGGAGGAAACTTATTCCTTCAGTCACTATGGCAAGTACCACATTCATCAAAGAAAAGAAGAAGTAATCCACTCCAGTAAGAGAATAACAAAACTTCTCCCCGGTTCAAGATACCAAGCAGTGATTTGTTTTCTAAAATATATACATTTATTACATTAAGCTTAACTGACTTTTAGCAGTTCTCAGAGACAAAAAACCAAAACCCACAAATAAACCTGCTAAATCCTGTTGAATCTGGTAATGCAGTGTTCGGCACAAAAAGAAATGTATAGAAAAGGAATCCTACACTGGAGAAAGAAACTATTCAGATGAGAAAGTAGGGTGAATTTGGGAAGGAATAGCCACAGATGAGTTTTAAAAGTAATTGCTTATTCCCATAAAGTGTTTTCAAGTCAAGTAATTTTCTCTCTGGTTCCTCCCCATCCTGCAAAAGGCTCCAGCATGGGCTCCCCCTCAGAAGAAAGCTCTGGGACATCCTGCTTTACTGTAAGAAAGGTGCTTGCTCACTGCTAATAGTTTTCTTTAAATAACTTTTTTATTAAAACAAAGAAATGAAACACACTGACTGTAATAATGATGGGGGAGGAGAGAGCTGTCACATTAAAAAAAAATTAATTCACCAGTTCTCAACCTGGCTGGCAATCATGCAGTGAAAACCCACAATGACAGCATAAAGAGTAATGAGAGGAATTCTAAACATCTTGGCTTAAGAAGGGTTAATAAGTTTAAAGCACCATGATCTTACATGCAACTGTTCTGAAGTCTTTTGACAAAGGAAGAGAGGTATGGACACCTGCAATGTTTGATCTTGACGCTCTGACAAGTAATGAATTGTTTCAGTAAGTGAAGAGTAATGAGCAAAGTAACTTTCAAGCATGAAAAGAAATTAGCTGAATGGCCAAGGCCATACCTTATATTGATGGGGTGGCATGGTAAACATCTCTAACAAAAATTAAATGTAAGTAACAGCTTCATCGTTTATTTTGTTGGAAAATATAATCTCATCTTAGATTTTTTTTAAAATTGAACGTCTAAATAGTTTTGTGGAACAGTAGACTTGTGTAAACCTGCAAGTTGCATCCTGCTTCCACCCATAAGCTATCATATTAAAATGAGGCAGATGAGTCTTTTGTGACTTATCTAAATGTTTTCATTTATCACCTTTAGCCTTAGAGCTTTGTTCTAATCCAGGAGAGAGACATGCATCTAAAAACAACCAGCCCTCAAATCCAGCCTGACCTAAAACCAGCAGCAAAGCAAAGCAGCAGAGATATTTCTGTACCTAGGCTGCAATGCTGGAACAGAGCTTCATAAGGAAAGCTCAGGGTGGATACATCTCACTGGTCTCCTCTGCTTCACCAGTTTTCTTGGCTGTTGTTTGGGGTTTTTTAAGGGGGTTGATTTAATGAGAAAGTATTGTGCTTTTAACAATAATTTGCATACTGTGTACATTAAATAAATCAGATGTAGTCATCTCCTGTTCATTATCACATGGGACTTTTGGCTTCGACATATTTTGACCAGGCAAAAGGGGCAGGATCCAGCATGCACAAAGTTATACAGAAAAAGATTTAAATTACCCTCGGATAGCTTTCTATACTTCTGCTAGTGACCTCTGTTCATAAGACTCGTTGCTTTTGTGACTGTCCAGCCACTTCTATTCTTTTAATAAGAATGATTCAAAGATTAATTCAATTAATTTTCCATTAGTGCATATTAGCTCTGTAAGGCTTCAGTAGGCACTCAAAGAGAAACAGAACCCTACGTATGCTATTTCAGCTGATAAAGTGCTGGCTACGATATCAGGTCTCTGCAGTTCCCACTTCAAATAAATACTCAGATGAGAAGGCTCTATGGCTCTATCGACTTTATAGGGGAAGTCTTTCACGATGACCCAGCAAAAACAAGGCCCATTGTCTGTTAAAATCTCTATCATCAAATCAGCAAGAGAAACCACAGCAAATATTTGAGCACAGGGTCAGCCCACTTCCTGCGTTCTACCCGTAGCTGGAGGAGGTGGTGAAGGGGCTGCCAGTTTTTCCTGGTATGGTCTGTCTCCCAGACTTCTGAACGAGTCTGTGCTGACTTGGAGCTGTTCATCTGCTCCCACAGAATTGTTATGAGAGGCTCCATATCTGGCCTTTAAATAAATTAAAAGGCATTTCTCTTTTGCAAATGAAAACGTTTTGTGATAGAAATGCTGTGCATGGCTGTGCAGGCCTCTGACAAAGCCAGCTGGCTACTGGAAAGACGGAAAATCAACAACTGCACAAATCTGGCTGCTTCTTTCACAACTGTTGAGCTGTCAGGCAATTGTAATAAGGTTATTGCATATTAATAGAATATGACACTAATTAAAGCTTATTCCAGCTAAAAGCCTAGTAAAAAATCTAACCTCTGATTTGTAAAAGCTTGCATATTTAAATAGCTAAAGGATGTTTATGATATTTAGTATGTGATTAAGATTTGAACTGTGATACAAATTTACAAAATCCAGCCAGTAATCTACACTTTAAAAGCTCTTTCAGTACAAAAGGACTTACTACAGTCTCCTGCGTAAATATTTTAAGTTAGGATAGATTCTCTTCCTTCACCACTTTCTGCAACACAAGTCATTTCTGTGAACAAAATGTTTCCAAGTTCTTCAGAAGAATCACTTCCAGAACAGGGATTAAGAGAGCTCTCCCCCATGCCTGGAGTAACACAGCCCTCCTTGCTGCAGATGGAGGTTGCTTCATGTTTGGTGTGGGCTGAGGAGCCCACAGCTCATAAACAGGAAACAACCCACAACTCATTTTGAATTCCAATAAATATTTTGTGTTTTTACTGCCTTTGGGACAGCGCTTGTGCATGAGTCAGGACAAGAGGAGGTGTGGCTAAAGCTAGGATAAAGATTAGTCAGCCTGGCATGCCTCTCACTGGCAACAGTGGTGAATCCCTCAAAACGTGCGTATTCCCTAGGCAAAAGCCTGCATCCATACCAACATCTTACTCTAGAAAATTGTACTGCAGCACTTGTACCATGTCACCTCACCTGTAGGGAAATATGTAGGTGTTAAAACTGGGAATTAACTGACTCTTGTGGCGTTGAGTGTTGGCCCAGCTTGGGTCAGACCTTGGTGCAGCACTAGTGGTTGAGAAATCGAACGGTGACCAGAACCAGTTTGAAACAGTGTGAAAAGGCTTTAAATCAATGTAAGGCCTTTAGTTAGCTTCTGTTTTCTATGGCCATTATTGCCTTTTGCTGGCTGGTCCTGAGCCATGCTTTTGGGGCCTTTTCAGCCTCTGCTGTTACTGTTTTTTCTGCACTGAGTGCTCTGGTGTCCAGGGCCATGTGCTTAACCCAAATTTATGAGAAATTTATGGAATTAAGCGTGGTGCTCACTGCAGTACGGACCAACCCCCAAAACAGTGCTCTCCTTCCCCTTCTAGGACTCATTTAACTTCCCAGTGGAAACATCTGAAGTGAGTCTTGTTTTATCATCCCCGTACTGTGCCATTGACTACTCAGCTCAGTAATTAGGTGGGGTTTCTGATTAAATTCTGGTTTTGTTCGTTTGATTGGTTGGGTTTTTTCTTCCCCAAATGGAATGCAAACGTGAAGGCAAACACACATTTATATGACTTTGAAAGGTGTTTTGTAGAGCGATGGATGGCCACGGCCACGGCCACGGCCACGGCCACGGCCACGGCCCCTCCGCGCCGGCCCTCAGGCAAGCGGCGCTCACCGAGCCCGCGGCAGCCGGGCCGCCCCTCCGGCCGGCGGGGCTTTATTCGCCCCTGCCGAACGTCCCAGGGGCTCGGGCTCGACCCCCTCAGACCCGTGTCCCGGTAAAAATGCGGGGGCGCGGATGGACCTGGGGCCGGGGGGTTGTGAGGGAAGTGAGAGGTGTGAGGGGTCGGAAGCGTGTGAAGTGAGCGAGGGCAGTGCGGGGTCTGATGGCAGTGGAGGGGTGTGAGGGCAATGAAGGCAGTGAGGGGTGGGAGGGGTGTGAATGAGTGAGGGCAGTGAGGGGTCTGAGAGCAGTGGA
>VZRQ01001478.1:455252-505025 GCA_013397975.1 Machaerirhynchus nigripectus
GACCTCAAAAAAAAAAAAAAAAAAAAAAAAAAAAAAAAAAAAAAAAAAAAAAAAAAAAAAAAAAACCCCAAAAAAACAAAAAAAAAAAAAAAAAAAAGAAAAAAACCCCCAAAAATCCCCAAAGCCCCACAAACAAACAAAAATCCCAGAGCCACAAAGACCCCTCCGAAAACACTTCTTGAAGAAAATAGTAAAGTGAGGGAGGACATTATAGGTTTTTCAGTAACCCTAAGTATAGTATTATATAGTCTGTTAATTTATATTACTATTGACTTACATTGAAGTCCTGAGTAGACAGTTCTTTAAAGGATTCAGCAGACACAGATTTAAAAGAGATTTAAAAGCTTTACTTTGACATACAGCTACTACTGACTTTAGTTTCAGTTCAGCATTCACTAGACAGAAAAGTCAAGTTATTCCCAATTACAGAAACCTCCAAAGCATTTACTTTTTGGATATGAAAACTCACACTTAGAGGAGAAAAAAAAACCAAACCAACAACCAAAAAATCTCAAAGTCATGTTGGTATTCTATGCAGACTTGAACCTATTCGAGCTTGAAGGCAGTTCAAACAACAACTCCATCTCCACTCTTTACAATATGGGATTTTCCTTTTATCAGAAGGACCTTGATGCAAATTTGAGTAATGCCATGTTTGATATATATCCATTTATGTGGAAGAAAGCAAGCATGATTGCAGATAGGTGTAAACTTGAGGTGATAGACCTGTAAGTCTTGTCTTTGGAGCCTGGAGGCAAAGGTTGCAAAACCTTCCTGTCCCATTGCTGATGAAACCAAATCTGGCTCCTGTTGTTAAAGGGATTGCAGGGGCTTCTTTAAACACAGGCCTCAGATCTTACTGTGCCGATAACCGGGAGCTGTGGTCTTTCTTTACGTCTGAAGCTGAGCTGTCTGATAGAGGCTGACTGGTATAATGGTGTGGATGAAATATGGTGAAATCTATTTTCTGGTCTAATATGTAGTCACTGTAAATATGAAGTGTTCTGAACAGAGTTCCTAGTTACCAGGATCTTGAGGGGCTTGTTGAATTTAAAATTCTCCATTAGAAAGCCACTTGATGCTAGGATGTTGTTTTATTCTTTACAAGCAGCAGAAGTCTTTCTTTGAGCTAGATTCTACGCTTAGCTTGAGTTTCCAGCATTGGAACTTTAATTTCATTTTTGTTATTTATTTATCGGAGCATGTTGTGTCAACTCAGAGTAAATGCCTCTATCTTCCATTTACTGGATTTCAGTGGCAGTTCTACTGCTGGAAGGTGAGTATCTGTGGGATGTGCACATAGCAGCCTGCATGGTAGTTCCATGGCCCTGCCAAAAGATGGTAATACTCCTTAATCTAATAGAGGTGCTGTCTGATCTGTAAAGCAGTTTTCACCTCTCACAGAAGACCAGAGAAGCATTGGCTTCTTCACTTCAGGCAGTACAAGTGCCTGGTTTGCAGACCCAGCCAGTCCACACGGTCACTGGATTCTGCAGAGGAGATTCAGGCTGCACAGACAGTTATTTTTTGGCCATGCAGCACGTGTATCCCTCATCCCAGCTGCTTATTTCTGCTCTCTCCATTGAGCCAGCGCTAATATTTGTAAGGCTTTGCAGTGAACTGGATCAGGGAAGTGGTCGCATTGAAAAGTGCCACGTTTTTAGTGTGTAATCATGGCCTCAAAGATCAGTCATGGCTCTGGAAATGCCACTGAGCTCCACTCAACCCAAACATGTTAAGTAAGCTGTTTGACGTTAGGTGAGATTAATCACCTCTCTTATTTCTGTTTGCTGAAAGTTAATTTCTGCTTTGTAGTTTTTTCTCCATTAGTAACTGCATCTGTTGTGTGAAAGTGACAGGGTATGATATTTGAAATGAATACTTTTATTATCTCCTGAATAGTTTTGTTGCTGTCCTGTTGCTAGTTACTTCTTGAACAGTAATCTTGGCAAAACAAACAATTTTTAAAACTATGTAGTGTATAATAAATGTGTTACGTAAGTGAAAGAAAGCATTGGAGGAAACTGTGGATATGTAATCTTGAAGGTCTAGAAAGCAGCTGAATAGTTTAAAGCAGGAAGGTCACATTTAAAAGGAGGGTGAGTGGTCCTGTTCAGAGACATGGATCTGTAATATACACTAGCCAGTGTCATTTAAAATCCAGTGGGACAGGAAATCCGGGGACCAAAGAAGCGCAGCTTCCTAGCTCAGTAAGTTCTGCTTCAGTTTGGCTGAGTAATATAAAACCAAAAAGCCATTCCTGTGTTGTTTTTACCACTTTGTCATGGTTTTACCCCAGGAGGCAACCAAGCCCCACTTGCTCACTCCCCTGCCACAGGGCTGGGGAGAGAACTGGAATCAAGGTTGCATAGAATTTTTCCTTGCGTGACTTTTAAGTTCCTAACTTTATAGCTTTGCTATCAATTTTCAAAATTAGGATATGTTAATTTTGATTTTTTTTAAGAGCAAGGATACTTAGAAGTTGCATATGCTATCTTGGAGTGCAGCTGAGTAAAGGGAAGAAAGATTAAGTTTTTCTGGGTGGGTTTTTTTGGAGAGGGGGTGTGCAACTGGCAGTCGTGATGAAGGGGTGGCTTACGAAAATTTTTCATCACGTGCATAGAAAATGTTCTCTCTCTGAAGTTCTTAATGCTCTAAAAAATATAAAATAGTGTATGTGAGGTTACAAACTGTGAAAACTGAATCAATTGTCACATGATAGAGCAGAAAATATGCATCCTTTCCCAGGTGGAGTCTGGGTGTCGCACCTTAGGTACCGAATCTTATTTTCCGTTCTTTTTTGTGTTGAATAAGGATATTGGAAATATTCTGCAGCTTACATACTCAAGGCTCTTCCTATCCACTGAAGTTTTCTAAAAGTATCTATTGCAATCACCAGTTTTACATGTGCTGTTTTCAGCCCCAGCATTCTCAAAATGACCTAGAGGTAATGATTGTTTCAACTTTAACCCTGGTATTTGCAAGCAAGCCCTTTACACGATCAATTTGTTTATGCAGTAAGTTCAGACTTTGTTACTGCTTCCCAGAGACCTTTGCATCTCAGAATCCTGTTTCCTTACAGGGATTATCCCTGGTGTGGCAAGTATTAAATGTGGAAGGGCTGGACGTTTAGTATCCCTCCATTCCTTTCCAAAAATGAAGCAAATAACTCATAGTTGCATGTTGAAGTGTTTTTCTTTAATAATCTGACTGATTTCTTTGGGACTGGTTTCAAGTTTATAGGTAAGTTACTCAGTGGATATTCACAGTGAGGTGGTGGGAAAGGACTTCTTGTGAAAATATACATATTTCAGAGATAACAGGATGTGAGAGAGTAAAACCTGTTTAACCTTAAAACCATAATTACATTAAATTGTGTCCTTATTTTTCTATGTGCTATTCTCTTGTTTTCAGTTGTGTGTGTTGGTACTTGGGAGTAGGAAAGGGGTTATGGAGACTAAAGTATTGTATGGGAAACTGAGAAAATCCTCTGCAAATGTCTTTGTGGCACAGAACTTTTGTAAATACTTAGAAGACAGATCTTTGAGTGGAATCATCATGCTGCAGCTACTGCATCTACTTTTGTAACATGTACAGGGCTTTTTGTAAAGCGAAATGCTCTCTGTGAATATTAAATGAACTTTACACTCATTACCCTTTTTATTTTCGAAGCCTTTTTTCATTCAAGCAAGGCTCAATGCATATTATGTGAAACCTGCCAATGAAAGCATATGCACATGTAAACATGCACAGAACACAGAGAAGCCAGAAGGCAGTTTACTGCATAAATACTAGACATATTACTTAAAGATTTCCTGTGCTTATAAAAAAATTAATTGTCAGTATTGTGACTATTACTATATTTTGACAGTCTTCAGAAATTGTTTTGTTGTCTCCATGCTTGCTTAAGTACCAGTTAATCATTGACAAGAGCTCTAATGATTAAGCAGCTGTAATTTACTTGTAGTGTTTGAAAGTACAAAAGGGTATGTAATTTAATAGTTAAAACAAGAAGCTCTCCATTTATGTTTCACTAGCAATTAGGTTGTTTTTACAGAAATTTAGCTAAAAAGGCTGCTGAATTTTACATATGGATTGTAAATGTGGAAAACTATGGTGCGATTTGGGCGATACCAGGCAGCTGTTGCCATGTTCAGAGGTCAGCTCTCAAACCTTTCCTTTGCTTTCCTCTCAGATGATGCCTATTTTGGTTGAAGGTAGGCTTCGGTGGTCACTTAATCTTTGAAAAATACTTGTGCTGGGTGAAGAAGTGATACTTGGAGAGATGTATGTGATTCAGCAGGGAGTGTCTGCAGAGGAATACAATGTTTCTGGGCTGTGAACAACTGGTTTAGCCCAGGAGAACTTGGTGGAGAGCACACTGGAAGAGTGATGCCAATCACATGTTTTGCCATTCCTCTCTTCGTTTTCCTGATGTCTCCTTAGGGAGACAAATTTGGTAGCCTCCTTTGGATTGCTGGAGGTTTCTTTATACTTTTCCCCCATCACAAAATAGACACCTCACAGGGATAGGAATTTAACTTTTTTTTCACAAATACATACAAGGGATTTCTCATTTCTGAGTTTGAGTATGTTCTGGTTATGTTAGGAATGTGGATAGATAACTCAGAGCAAACAGCACAGTTAGTTCCAGGTGTTACTGGGCTTTTCCATGCTGCATGTCCAGCTCTCACCCACCAGCACAGCTGATACAGTAACATACCTGTTGTCTGAAACTGGTGTTGGAAATCATGGATAAATCCCCATACTTAGTCTCCTACATATTCTTGCTTGCTGCACTGTGTGATGCAGAAATTATTTTCCTTTTTTAGTTAAAGCTATCCTGTTTCAAAGAAATTGGGCAAATAGATCTGTACTAATGGTATTTGTAGAATGAGATGGCAAGTTAGTAATAGTGACAGCATCTCATTTATTTTTCCTGCTCGAGAAGAGTGACTAGAATATTGATGTTTGTTATAAGTTTTGGTGGGAAGTGGATAATGCCTTCTGTAGAAACACTTTTCTAAGCAATGGAGAGAAACCAACAATCTGTAGATTGATCTTGTCATAACTTCTACTCATTTTGAAGTCTTTTTGGGAGTTTTCCTCACCCTGTGCTCATAATGATTCCAGAGCAACAGAATGTTGTATAATATTTCACCTTTGGATTAGAAATCCTGTATTCAGTGTGCTGCGACTGGTTCAAATATTTTTTAAAACAATCTGATTTTTTTTTCATTATTCTTTCACCAGTAAAAAGAAGTTTAAGTGACTGCTCTACTTGATCAAAATGGTGGACACTGAAAACCAGCTCTATCCCCTTACTCCCTTGGAGGAGGAGGATATAGACAGCCCTTTGTCTGGAGAGTTCCTACAGGATATGGAGAACATTCAAGACCTGTCCCAGTCTCTAGGTGATGATAGTTCTGGAGCTTTAAGTTTAACAGAATTCCAATCACTGGGAAATGGTCCAGGATCTGATGGATCAGTTATAACAGGTAAGAGAGTTTGGTTTAACATAAAACTTTATTTTATAAATAGAATGGTAGAAATTAAAAACTTCTTGAATGCAATAATTATTGTTTATGATGAAGTGACACTAGAAATATGTAAGCTGATTATGGCATGGTTTTAAACTACTTAAGGCCAAAGTTATTATATTAAACAAATGCCACTGAAGAATGACTGTAACATAAAGTTACATAGTCTTTAGTCAGAGGCTTTGTTTAGGAGATCAGAGTGGGGATCACTGCAGTGGTGTGGGACACTGTGCTGATCTCAGTAAGGTTTTCCTATTGAATCTGGGTGTTTGCAAGTCTTTTAGCAGTAGAGCCATTTGAAGTCTTTTACTATTAACCTTTTGGTTGGTTTGCATTGTGTTTTGTTTTGGGGGGTTTCTTGCTTTAAATCAGTTCCCAGCTTGTGATCCCTGTTTCATCTTGGAATAATAGAACTGAAGCAGTTGAAATGAACAGTGTGGGTTTTGAAGGGAATGGGGAGAGCTGCCTCCTGGCACTATTGACCACAGGAAGGTTTCTAGAACTGTGACTTGTTCCCTTTTGGTTGCAGACCTTCTCATCAGAGAGATGCCTTGTACAGGAAAAGTTATGATGAGCTTTATGTGTATTTGTTTATAACGTGCCCCTTCAGAGGCAGGAGGTTTTACAATTATTTGAGTGTAGGTGTGTACAAGGCCTACAATAGTTTAGATCAGCTTCTACTGTCACCTTCTCATGGAGTATTCAGTGCTCATTGCAAAACGTATTGGTTTTGTGGTTAGAGAACATGCAAAACATAAACTTCCAAGGCTCAAATTCCATAAGGCAAGTAAAATGAAATCACACTTTCAAAAAATCCTGGGGTTTAGGCTGTTCTCGATGACTCTGATGCCTGTGGGCTTGGCAGCGCTGGCAATGCAGACTCTGAGTTCTGTGCCAAGGTTTTTTTCCAACATAATACTTGCTGACCTACATTCATGAGTGTTTCTTAATCTGTCTGTTAAAATAACACACCCATTAATTTGCTGAAGTCTTGTGGTGCAACTTGCAAGATGGAAGATAAAAGAAATTCTGGCCTCAGAAAATGTTTTCCTCAAACAAAGTGGAAATATTAATTGAAATAATTAAGGTTGGAAGGTGTTAGTTTTGTAATGTGTTAATCTGCTGGTGGCATGTCTGGCGAGTTTATTTCATTGTACAATTCAGAAATGCTTTGCCCATTATAAAAACCCCACAAAATATCTAAGCTAGACTATTTTAGGAGCAGGCTTTTGTGTTACCTTCCTTTTAACATCTGTTGAGCCTTTCTACTGATGTGCAGGACTAATCCATCTGCTTTTCAGTCTCAGTTTAGATTGTCATTTAAAATTATGAGTAGGTTTTCAAAGGTCAGGGGTCCTTCTGTGTATCTGAAGTGTATCTGTGTGAGGTAGGAATGTGTCTCTTGTGGTACTGCAACAAGAGATCCCCTGCTCGTCCCTGCAGCGCAAGAGATGGAAGATGTAAAGCCAAGATGAGCTGTTCACAACCTTTCTGCAAAGAACTTTGGTGTGGTGTGTATTTATTGGTTCTATTATCACACATCTAGTTCTTGTTGCCAGAGTCACTTCAGTAAGGCCTTTCCCTTCTTGACATCCTATGTCTTATCAAAAGTAGCAAGGTACAGCCTGTGTTTTGTGTGTGTTTGCACTGGAAATATGAATTACTTTTCAAAGACTTATGGTCAAATTGTTAGTTCACTTAATGACTATTAACTCAAGATTATTTTTTAGAATGAGCTCATTTTTTTCTGTGGTTTTAGTATAGAAATTGTATCAGTCTTGATAGTATAGTATTTATGAAGTGTTCCTTTTCTTTTTAGACACCCTTTCACCAGCATCCAGTCCTTCATCCATTAATTTTGCCACAGCTCCAGGTGGCATAGATGAATCACCCAGTGGAACATTAAACATTGAATGTAGAATTTGTGGGGATAAAGCCTCAGGCTACCATTATGGAGTACATGCTTGTGAAGGTTGTAAGGTACAGTCATAATTTTCTTCTTAAGAACCTAAATCATGTTGCTTTATTTTTATGGTGTAATATGAAGATAAACACTTGGTACATAAATGTTTCATTACTATAGTTCTTGCCATTACAATTATTTAAATAATAAACCTGTCTGTGGTCTTTTTTCTGAAGTAAGCCATCCAGATACCGTAACTCAATACCAGACCTTCATCAAGCAGGAGCAATTCACAGTCATAAATCTAATGCTGCTTTTCTGGATGTAGTTAGTGAAATACTAAAGCAAAACACTAAACTGTGACCAAAAAAAAAAAAAAATCAAAGCCTTCTTGCTCCACTAGTGGTTTTTTGTGTTTGGGAGTATGGCTGGGAGGAGTGTGCCACATTCCTGTTATAACAGTGACAAATCCCGAATTTCTCACCTCCACCACGTGCTGCCTGAATCCCTTAGTATTGCACCTCTTGTAGTTTTGGGGCCAGGGCATGTCTCTGGGGCAAGTTACTCTTATCATTAAGGCATATTTTTTGGTATGATATGACCCATGAACTATAAGATTCTTTTCTTTTTCCTCTAATGTTTTAGATTTCCATCTTTTTTCTATGTTAGAAGGTAACAGGAGAGCAATAAGCAATAATGGTCTTTGTGTACAGTTTTCTTCCATGCACCATGTCAGTATGATCATTTGAATGTAAATCTTAGGGAATAATGCAGAATATCTGTTAGAGATGGGGAACCAGTTCCTAGCCAGGTGTGTCCCACAGCCTAAATGACATGTTGCTCTGTGATGTGACACAAAAAGTTGCGATGGCTCTGGGTTTGCTAACCCTGTGGTTGGGCAGTGTGTGACCAACCTTGCGTTGCAGACTGGAGACATCCTGAAAAAAACAGTTGATGTAGAGGCTGTTCTGCAATGCTCAGCATTGTGCCCTTGGCTCTTCTGCACACCCTGCTGTGTTCTCACACCCCTCACATCTGCTGGGTGAAGGAATGATGGGTTAATTGTGCATGTGTTATTTACACTGGGTGAAAGATGAGGGGTGCTTCTGACAGAGGATGCTGAGGGAATGCGTACAAAAGCAATACATGATTGTTTTGCTTCATCCTTAAGCACAAATCTGCTCAGGTTCTTTGGGTTCTTTGGGTTCTCTTCCAAGAAAGAGGGGTGAGAGCTATCTCCTCCTTTTGTGTTCTCCATTCTATGCATGCCCTCAGACACACCACTGCGTGGATTTGTACTTCTGGACAGGTTATACTTTGTGTATTGTTTTGCTAGTGACATCAATAAAGAGTAGAAGAAAAAAAAAACTACCTGTATGATTGAAGTTTAGTAGTCAACATTCATTAACATTACATATTCTTTCTTTCAAACTTTTTATAGGGCTTTTTTAGAAGAACAATTCGTTTAAAACTCATCTATGATAAATGTGATCGCAACTGCAAAATTCAGAAAAAAAATCGTAATAAGTGCCAATACTGTCGTTTCCAAAAGTGCCTTTCAGTTGGAATGTCACATAATGGTAGGTAAGAGTGCCCTTAATTTGTTTGTTCCTACCCAGAGTCTGCTGCTGGAGGCAGGCACTTGGATAGCATTTTTAGTCATACACAGGAATTGAACCTCGGATTTTTTACAGGATAGATCGCTGCGGGGGATGCCAGTTTCCCTGATGGGTTCATGTGGTTGATACAGAGCTGCCAGATGTGCTGTTATGAGCTTTACACAGTTGTGCTGTGTGTCAGTTTGTTCATATTAATGTTCATTTATATGCTTTCTTCACCCCAGAACTTTGGCACCAGCACTCCCATTGAAACAGATTTCAGTAGTGGAAGAATTCGGATGAAGGGTTTTGTAGAGGAGTAGGAGGAGAACAACTGCTTTATTGTGAGGGGGAGTGACGCAGGATAGAAATCTGTAGGAAAGCAGCCTTCATTATTTTTCAGGTTACAGTGCAACAGCTCTTGGGCAGATGGTTCAAAAAGTGGGGAGGGAGGGCAAAGGTCTGTGCTGACTGTGCAACAGGAATCTGGTAGGTTATTTGTTAAACAGAATGGTAAAAATTCAGAGCATCCAGTTTAAAAGTTCTGTTTGTTTGTGCTAGCGATTTAAGATAAGGGTGGCAAGCTTGTGGCTTACAGACCAATTTCAACCCACGAGGCAGTTCTCTGTGCAGGACCTACCTTGCTGAGCAACACGGGTGAAGAGGAAGAGGCCAAGCCATGAGAAAGCACATCTCACTTGGCCAGATGACAGTAGTTTGCTTTTCCTGCTTGGCTCTGATATTGTCCAGGCTGAACTTGGGGGCAGGTGCAATGTGAAAGTAGGTTAAAGTGCTGGGATAGGTGAAAAGCTGTGGATTAGGAGACAAACTTCCTAAGGAAACTATGCAGACAGGACAGGTGGGGTGGGAACATGGCTGGGGAAGCTGCTTGTGACATTGTAGTCTAGAGTCCCATCAGGAGGCATTGTGAGAGTTGACTTTCTGGTTCTGCAGAAGTCTGGCTCCCTTGTGGTGGTGAGCCTTGACTGAGACTGAGGTCCATTGTGAGAGGGTTGGTAGTCTCTGCAAGACTGGGGATAACCATCCTCAAGAAGTGTGCTGGACAACCAAGTGACGTCTCAGGCTGGGAGCTGAGCAGGGAGCCGTGCTGGTTGGCAGGAACTGACATCCGTGTGAAGCTGTTTCATCCTACTAAAAACTCTGTGGCCACCTGTGCTCCAGTTGAAGGGAGTAGCCACAGTTTTATTGCAGCAAACGTGTGGGAGGCAGCAGGGACAAGGGATGACTGCTAACTACTGACAAAACTTCTCAGGAAAAGAGCTACAACTAAATTTACACCCGTGATCTTAAAACTGTAAGTTTCAGTTTAGAGCAGGTATTCTTCCACTTTTTCAACAGGTTGGTGTGACGACCCACCCTTAAGGGGAAGGAAATACCTAAGCCAGATTCCAACAGGCTTTCCTTGTTGGACTTCCACTGAAGTCCACAGCTATATTTCAGATCATGTCTAGAGTCACGTCCTTACGTCATGAGAAGATTCCTTGGGCACGTTTAAGGGCTGATGCTGTTCATGCCCTGAATTTCTCAGTGTAGGCAGTGAGGTCCTGTCCTCACTGGTTGGATGCTGAAATGCGTACAAGTAACTCACTGTATGAGCCATCTCAAACCCTTGCACACCTCCCAAGGGTAAAGTGGGTCTGGCTTAGCTTGAAACTGAAGAAGGATGTGGATATGCCCATGAATGGCAAGACCACTTGCCCAAAAACCAGGAGACCTCCATACCCAGAGGTGTTTCAGACTTGCATTTCCTGCTTCTCGGAAGAATATCCTAATAACTAGATTGGGTGTTCAAACTATTCTTCTCTCCAGTCTTGAAGGGCTGGCTAGTCTGTTGAGAAAGCAGTGTGGAGTGCTGGGTGTAGAGGAGGTTTTGTTGCCTGTAGCCCTTGAACTGTAAATGCAGGTCTTTGGGCTGGGGTTCCCACTGGCAGTACAGGTGTGTTGAATAAAGAATGCCCCTGCAGGTTCTGAGCCAGCAGTGGGATTCAGGCCTGAGTCCGTTGCAGCTCTCCAGCTCACGTGTGTGCTTTCTGCCAAGCTCCTGTCATGAGATTACTCCGTGTTTTGAGTTCCCAAGGTGGACTTTGAGCTTCACATTGGGATCTGTAGAACTCAATAAGGAGAAAACAAAATGCAAGTATTAGGTAATGCAGAAGGAAAAGGGAATGTGTTCTAGCTCACTGCAGATAGCAGTTTGTGTTCTGAAACACCTGATTTCCTTCAGTTTAGCATATTAGTCACTGACTGTGTTGGGAAGGAAGAGATTTCTTCACCTCTACCTCAGGTTTTCTAGGCAGAAAAATCTTACTTCTCTAATCAGCAACAGTAAAACACTTAACTTCTTGTATAATTTGTGTTTGTTTTACGATTATGTCTTCCCATCAGCAATCCGTTTTGGACGAATGCCGAGGTCTGAGAAGGCCAAGCTCAAAGCAGAAATTCTAACAGGTGAAAATTATGTAGAAGATTCAGAAATGGCAGATCTTAAATCACTTGCCAAAAGAATTCATGATGCCTACCTGAAAAACTTCAATATGAACAAGGTTAAAGCCAGAATCATCCTTGCAGGGAAAACCAATAACAACCCAGTAAGTACTTTTTCTGTTACTTTAAAATAAAGCTGACAGGTACAGAAGGTGATTGTACTAATTTGGTAGACTCTTTAGCAAATCTTTTAGAAAATAAGTATCATAGTAATACAGGCGTGAAATATTTAAAGAGCATATCTGTAGTAAATATGGTTGCTTTTAACCACTATCAGAATAGTAAGAAGCTTTAGGAAAATCAGGTGATTACCTTGTAAGTGAAAACTCATAACCTTAAATTATTGTTTCTAATAAAAAATGAAGTGATATCTGAATGTGAATACCTCATGATATGGGGAGAATGGTTCAAAATGAATTTCCTATTATGACAGTGAAAAAGAAGAGTTTTTCTGTCACAAATGCCAGGATAAATACTGTTATCTTGTAGGGTGTACAAGCGCTCTGCATGACTTTTATTTTAATCAGAATAATATTTATAGCCGGAGGGGAAAGAAAACTTGAGTTTGTAATTTTTTGTTTACAGTGCAGGCCATTTCCTCACCCAGCCTTCCTGGTCTTTTCTGTATGGTTCCTTTGAAAGGCAGAAGCAAGCAAGGTTGTGAAGACACCTATGCTGTAGAAGTTATTGTTCTTTCAGGGTAATTTAGCCAAGGTCTACCTGATTTGATCAACTGCTTTTTGTTTGGTAGCACCTGGGAGAGTATAACTGATGTAAGGACTCACTTGTTTCACTTTATGCATATTTATTTAAGCTCTGCTGTGATTTTTGTTACTTTTACATAGGAGATAAGTATCTTATTTTATCAGCAACTTCAGTTTCAGTAAAAATTTGCAGGGAAGAAATTTTACATATGCCATAATGAAAACCATCTAAGGGTGGGGATGAGTGTTATCAAAACTGTAAGCAAGCTGTCTTCTACAGTATGTAGTTTGGCATATAATAGCCTAGTCTAGCCAAGCCTACAGCTTTCTGCCTTAGAAGAGAGACACATGAATTATCCCAGTCTTTTTCCTTGCGTTAAAGAGGTGGTAAAATTAGGTACAGGCTTAAACATTTTCGGGGTACAGGCTGACATGAGCCTACAGTAAATACCACCTTTATCTCCTCACTGAGCAGGCTTCTGCTGAAAATCCTTTTTGTGCTTGTTACCCTGTGTCAGAACCACAAGCCACAACATGTGTCACACATGCAGGGATGAATCCTAGAGCACTGCGTCCCAGTTCTTGCATTTGAATGTGTGTGGCCACAGCCACGGCACTGCCCAGCCAACAGTGACCAGCTCGCGCGTGTCCGTGTGGATTTGCACATAAAAACTACTGAAGAATCCGCCCTAGGATGTTACAAACAGGCTGCTTCCAATTTTTTCCATGTGCAGGGAAGAGCAAAGTGGTTTTAGCTATTTCATCATCTCTTAAGAAAACAAACATTTTCATTTTCTTTGACTTTACAGCAGAAAAACAAATTTTAAAAGAAGGGGGGTTTTGCTTGTAATTAGCAACCCACCTGTGTCAGAACTGTGCATTAACAGCTGATTTCAGTGAATCCTAATTTTTGGCACCACTACAATTAATTTCAGAATGAATGAGCATTTTTCATGATGACAAGGTGTAATTTTTTAATTTAACTCCCAAGTTCTTAGCCATAACTCTTTTCTGCATACTGAAATTATGTTAATTTTTTTTTTAAAGTGTATAAGATAGTGTATATCTTTTAAAGGTTTAGAGATGTGTTGTGTTTCTTGCTTTGCCACTTTCCACTCATATCCACCTTCCCATGGAAAGTTCTGCTCTGTGTAACTGTGCTGGAGTGAGATGGAATGTGCAGTACCCATAACATTTAAAAATGGACAACCATAGGAAAGTGACTTGTTGGACAGTTTTCTGAATGAACCAAGTGAATCCTATGAGTTCCTGACAGAACGCTATGTGTTCCCCATGGTATTTAATCTGAGATGAGCAAAACAGCACAGGGAAGGTGCTTGGTGCGTATGGAACTAAATTTCTGTTCAAGGTCAGTTGCTGTGACTCTGCTAGGCTGGAAAGCACTGGGGTTTGTTGTTTTTCTCTAGTGGATTGCACTTTGTTTTGGTTGTTGCTCTGCAGATAGGTATCAAAATGTTTTTGAGTTCTGATTGTTCGTAAGAAAGTCTGAATGCTGCTTTTGATATGATGTTTTAAGAGAGTGGCTCATCTGTTTGTAAAGCATGTACCTTTCAAAACAAAGGGGATTATGGAAAAGACCAGATTTTGTGTTTGACGTTCTAGTGGGATTCTCTGTAGAGATGGCTCAGCAACAACTGCAGCTAGAAAGTTGGGAAAATTGGGACATTGTCTATGAAAATCTGATAATAGAATACAAGAGTAGTGCAGGGTTCACATTCTTATGCAAATATGCTGCCCTGTATTGAAATGACTGTCTGTATTACCCCTAGGGTACTTCAGGAAAGAATCATGATGTGCATCAAGTATCGTTAGTTGAGGAATGGGTAGGAGTGTAGGCAGAATAACCTGGGCTTCTGGAGGAGGTAGTACAAGTGTTTTGTGAGCCCTCTGGGACCAGCTCTGAGATGGATATGTGCGCACCAAGCGCAGGAGTGCTGGAGCCTCGCTGTAACTGTCAGATAAAGCTAAATTAGAGATATGCCACACCTCTTTCCCTTGGACTACTTGCATTGCTGTTTGCAGAGCAGACTTGTTAGCTGTTGCAGTTTGTAGTTTTGTCATACAGTGTGTGTCTTGATGAGAAATGTAAAAGAACTCAGGGTTTACTGATCACTGAGGACTGATTAGCATGGAAGTTAAAGTTTATCAGAATTCTTATTCTTTAGGAGGAAAACGATTAAAAACCATTATTTTGTGACTGAACTAGTGGTTTTTTTTCTCTGTAGCCATTTGTTATACATGATATGGATACTTTATGTATGGCAGAGAAGACCCTGGTGGCAAAACTGGTAGCCAATGGGATTCAGAACAAGGAAGCAGAAGTTCGAATCTTCCACTGCTGCCAGTGCACGTCTGTGGAGACTGTCACAGAACTCACGGAATTCGCCAAATCCATCCCTGGCTTCTCCAGCCTGGACTTGAACGATCAGGTGACGCTATTGAAGTACGGGGTGTATGAAGCCATATTTGCCATGTTGGCCTCTGTGATGAACAAGGACGGGATGCTGGTGGCCTATGGGAATGGATTTATAACCCGGGAGTTCCTGAAAAGCCTGAGAAAGCCATTCTGTGATATAATGGAGCCAAAATTCGATTTTGCAATGAAATTCAATGCACTGGATCTGGATGATAGTGATATATCCCTGTTTGTTGCTGCCATTATTTGCTGTGGAGGTAAGCATTACATGTTTGCTCTCTAAGGTAGTAAATTTTAGTATTTCCCTCTCATGAATTAATAATTTTAATGGAAAAGCTTCTATCCTCTGGAAGATTCAGTTCTACCACTAACTACACTTTGAGGAATCATTATAAAATTATGACATGTATTCTTTTGCTTGTTTTGAGAACAGATCGTCCTGGTCTTGTAAATGTAGGACACATTGAAAAAATGCAGGAGAGCATTGTGCATGTACTGAAACTTCACTTGCAAACCAACCATCCTGATGACACCTTCCTCTTCCCAAAACTTCTCCAAAAAATGGCTGACCTCCGGCAGCTTGTCACAGAGCATGCTCAGCTTGTTCAGATAATCAAGAAGACTGAATCTGATGCACATTTACACCCTTTACTACAGGAAATCTACAGGGATATGTATTAAGGATTTTTAGTATTTTTTTCCACAATATTTAAAGACAGAGAAATACAGATGGGAGCAAAACTACTTGCACAGTTACGTGCTGTTCACTCAGCCCAGAGCAGGAAGAATCTGAAACTGGGGAACTGGAGTGCTACACTTCTTTTGGTTTGGGATCTTTTGTCTTCTTTTGAAAAAGCGCTGCAGAAAAATACTGGTCAGAGTGCTCAATGAAGTGTCTTACAATGGTTCTGTTATTTGGAAATTTGGAGGTTGGTAAGGAATACATATTTGTATAATAAATCAGAATGTTAAGTAACAGAAATGAACAAAATTGTATTTCCTCTTGGCTTAGTCATGTTAGTATTAATATAACAAATTCAGCACCTTCCTTCCAGGTATCTGCACAATCAGAAAGATGATGCACTTTTGCCTAATGGTAATCACTGAGAACCAGCCAACACTTTTTCTTACAGCACTCAGTCTAGGTGTAGCAAATGGCTGGATATTACTGTCCATACACTTCTAAAAAAATTGGAAAGATCTTTGATCCATTGCTGCTGTAATTCCATGAAATGATGTACAGCTTCATATAGTGTTATGTTGGTATACTTAGGGCTAGCGTGTTTAAAAGATGGTTCTCTTAAGAAATTAAATAAAAATCCAAAGAGTTATCTAAAATACAGCAGAGATGCTCCAACAGGTGTTTCTTGAAAAGTAAACATAATAAACTGATGGAACCCTTTTGTTTCAAAAGTCTTTTAAGGAAAAGTGAAAATATCACTGATGAAAAATATATCGTATACCCTCTATTTTTGTGGAACTTGTAATAGCTCAGGATGCAGTTTTGACATAAAAATACTATTTTGAATTAGCAAGAGTTTTGAGAGACTGAAAAATCTGATCCTCCCTCAGAAAAAGAAAAATTTCAACTTTGCAGCAGTGATACTGCAGTGATAGCTGACTCCAAAGGAATGATTGGGTAGGAAAGGCCCCTGCTTCCTTTAAGTGTCTTGGCAATATAGTTGTTTGGCCCTGTTTACTTTTCTGATGAATGCACTGCTTCATTTGTTACCCACTTGGATATATTTCTTTCTATTCCTTCTTAGGCCTCGTTGATAGAAGTACTTGGTACGTGTTTTCACCGGTTTTTGTCCTTGTGGATAAGGTGACAACAATACCAAGAGCAGTGTTTGTAGGTGTCAGACTGTGTCATAGCATGAGAGGCAGCACAGTTGAGAGTAAGTTTATTGTGTTCCTAGGAGTAAACTGATTTTTACAACAGCACTTGCTCTACTCCTGATGCAAAATAAGCTGTAAGGAATGGCTTCCTGACTTCACCGCTTCATGGGCTCTTTTATCGGAGAGCTGCCCAGAAGTGCCAGCTTCGTGCAAGGCACTCTGCCGTTTCTTTTTGTTTCTTTGATATGTTAACTTCACATTATTACCTCCTAATTTTACTTTCTGTTTCACAGCACTGAGGTCTCAGGAGTTAATCCCAGCATTTTCACTACAGTTAGGCTTTCAGTGGCACGGGAGGACACTCTGTACTTCTTTTATTGTGGCACATTTGAAGACATCAGAATCTTCACTGCAAGGACTGAGTGATGAAGTGAGAACATCACACTGTCATTCCTATTTCAGTGGCAATGCTTGTTTCTATCCAGGCCCGCAGGCACAGCTGGACACTTGCAAAATTACAGGTTTAAAGGCAACTTGGGGTTTATCTGGGCAATGATTGTAGCAGATGTTATAGATAAGTATAGATATATTTAGTGTAAAATATTGAAGCACAGGCCTCAAATTTGGTAAGTGTCTAGGGCAGGACAGAAACAGTAACTGCATGTGCGCAAAACTTCCTCCCCTTCCCTGTTGCCAGCAGGAAGAACAGGCTTCAAACACTCAGAAGGAATGTTGGTCTTGCCAGGAACCCTCAGATGAGAAATGGGCTGCCTTTTGTGTCCCAGAGCAGCACACAGTGTGCCCTCAGAAACAAAGAGAGGATTTTAGGAATGCTGCTGCTTTATTCTCCCAGCCAACCCTATTTCACTGAGGAGCTGTGGGGTTTAGGCCATGGAAATAATTGATCTGCAATATTGCTGACACAGAAAGTTGTCAAAATATCAACCGTTCTGGGATGGTGTTCTGAAACTGTAGGAGCCAACTGTTAGTTTATCTTCTAAAAAAAAAAAAAAGGGTAACTTGAAATGTTTTTCCCTCAAAGCTCAGATATTTGCAAAGGGCAAATCTCAAAGTTGTATTCCATAGTCTAGGTGTACTGTAATTTCTCAGGAAAATCAGACACAGTCAGTGTGCACAACTATTTTTCCTGCTCTTGTTCTCAAAAGTGGCTAAAACTCTTTAGTAACACTTAAAAACATTAAAAACCTGGAAAAATTAATAATAAATACTTAAATTCTCAGCAAAGCTATAAAGAATTGCAAATCGAGTAACTCACTGAAAGACATAACGTTTAACTGTTTTAGCAGCTGCTTGTAAAAAGGTCCTGTTATTAGCATGAGAAAAGTGCATTTTTTTTTTATTATTTGAAAACCAGCAAGCAATTTTTGACTACTTCCTTGAACATTAAAAGTTTGATTTCTGTTTTAAATTAAATTGCAGACCCTTAAAGAGGAAAAAAAAGAGAGAGAACACATCTCTGAATTACAGAAATATGAACAAGATGTTAACACGGCCTAAAATTCTGGATGGATTCCACTGCCCACACTGCTGCCCCGTGCACATTCCCACAGTCACTTAAAAGAGTGGCACAGGGCACACAATTCCTTTCCCAAGAATTCATGGGCAAAAGAACTTCTCATTTCTACATTACTCTTTTAAAGAATTGCATTCGCTCCTTCAGGAGGTGACTACGGCAGGCTTTGGCCAAGGACATTTTAAAATTACTCAGTTTGTGTCCATTTTTTTAAAATTTGGAATCCAAACTATTCTCAGATCTACTTCTGATCTATTACTTCAGCATCTCCCCAGTGTGCACATAAACTAATACTTTAAAATACCCCTTCTTGGAGGGAAGTAAAGTGATCAGATTTTGGGATTAAAATGGTATTAAAGATTTACTGGCAGTTTGGATCTGATTTTTGAACTTGTTTTACTGTCATAGCATGGAAGAACTCTGGTTAGCAACCAGGCACCACAAACAGCTTAAGGCAAGAGACAGCAGATGGATAGAGAAATATCCTGGGAAACAATGGTATGATTTACTTAAGTTTTCAGCAAACCTACAGATTACTCATTTTTGAGCATTGTTTGGGGGGAATAGTATTTATTTATTTATTTATTGTGGTGCCCTAGGTACTTTTTGTCAAAGGGGAAGGGGAGGGAAAAAGGAAGGTTTTGTGCCAAGCATTAGGGAAATCTGATGCTCATTCTTCTCTCCTCTTTAAATATTTCCATTAAAGCTACTGTTTAAAAAAATATAGTTACTTTGTACCTTTTTAAATTTCACATCCGACTTTTGCTTTAAACACAAACTGACACCTGATAGGAAAGTTTCCACTTACAGAAAAAGCATCTTTGGTGGCACCCATTTAAAGAAACCATATTTTGTATTAATTGCCATTTCCATGTGCCTCTGGTTCCAGCAGCTGCTGCAGAGCTGAAGTGCTGCCAGAGAGCAGAGTTGTGCATTATTCCTGCCCCGCAGATCTCGGAAATACCAGCAGTTGCACTAAGCCCGTTCTCATGAGAGAGCTGGCACAAGGCTGCACATCAAAGAGCTTATAATAAGCATCTAAACATTTGTTTGTTTATTCAGACTGCTGAAACCTGGGGAGATTTATTCATCACGAGAGCTGGGTCACATACGATTGAGTTTGAATTTCCTTCTTACTTCTGGTGGAAAGCCTGGACAAACTTAGGCCCCATCTGAGGCAGAGCAGCTGGGGAAGATCCCGCTGTGGCTGCAGAGGAACAGTTTCAGTCTGTCCTGAAAAGCTCCCTGTGACTTAGTTGAAAATCTGCAACTGCATTTGACAAATGCAGTTGCAGCTGTTGCGGTACTGTTTAAGCATAAGGTCTTACAAATAATGGTCCCTCTCAGAAACCCCCCGTCCTTTAGGAAGTGTTGGAATGTAAGGTGGAGTGTGGTATCTGGTGCTTGCTTATGTCCCAAGTGCTTTCCTGGTAATCAGTTGCATATCATTTTTGTATCTAGGTTTAATCATCTTTACTGGAGATTTAAATTATATGTGGGTTTGATCTAAGATTATTGGTATTGTTATGTGTTGTGGGATTTTTTTAATTTAATGTAATACCATTTCTTCATGTTTCAATTTATAAAATACAAGAATGTAATTGCAAGGTATAAACTTTCACTAAATTAATTACAGAGGTGCTTAAAGAAAAATGTGTAAATTATTTAATTTAAATATTTGTTACATACTTTATCTTGTGAACCCTTTGTACAGTGAGGAAGTATTTACTTTTATGGGCTAAGGATGAAGGGGCTGATGTCAGAGGCAAATTGCTATTTATTCCTGTCTGGTCTTTATTGCTGTATCATTTGTGAAGAACTATCACAAATTCTTCAAAGTTATCAGTGTTTGGTGTTGACAATTATAAAAAAAAACTTTAAAATATATTTTCACATAGAACATAGACTTCCTTTTATTTGATTTTAATAAAAGCAAGTCTAGTTGAGGAATAGCTGCAATCCCAGAATTGAGTTTTTAACTCAAGTTCACCAGTATGAAAGAGTGCATAGAACTGAGTTCATCTTTGTTTTGCAGCATGGTAGCTCATTTTCCTTTGAAAAGAGCTGAAAGGAAGCTGCATTTGGTTCGTGCACCAGTGCTGGTGTTTTCTGACTCGTGGCTCACTGGGAATAACAACATGTACTCAGGATTATTCCCTGCCACCTGCCCTGAGGGCGAGCTGCTGCTTTTATAGATGTATTTCAAACATGATTTGGCAGTGCAAAACAAAATGTTGAAATGGCATTATTGGCTTCCCTACAGGAGGGTTCCTGTGGGATTTTAAATAGAACTGAATTCAGAGTCTGCTCATAGGGATTCTGTGTCTGGTGCATGCAGGTGTGACAGTCTGTGCCTACAGCATCCTGCTAAGGAAATCTGACATAGGGACAAAAGTACCTTTCAAAGGTATCTACTTTTTATTTTGCTGTGTGAATCACCAAACACAGCAGCTATCACAAGCACAGCCTATTACAAATGTTCTAGCAATCATTTGTACTTACTGCTTTTTATGTGTAACAGATAATATTTTATTTCCTTAAATTGCTGCAACTTGGCATTTTCACTTCATCAGTGGCACCACACAGGTACGTTGGCTCCTAAGGTGTTTGTGTCATGTTTGTAAAAGCTCTGCTGGATTTCCCTGTGCTAACCTGCAGCCACTTCCTTTACGCTGTCACTTCACACAACACAAACCCAGTGTGTAACTGAGCCCACCCTAAGGAAGGCTGTTTCCTCCTTTCTTTTCGCTATCGTGCTCACAGGTTTTTAAGCTGGGGTGTTTTTTTTCTTGAGCTCCTTTATTGCGTCAGTCAATCTTGTCAGATTCCATTGCTGTGGATGTTTCGAAACAGAGTTCCTGTTGCAAGGACCTCAATTTCAGATGAGCTGCCTCTGCCAGGGGATAGGCAGCACGCACAAGAGACTGATCTGATTACAGGCTGGACCTTAAATAAGGACTGCAAGATCAAGCACGAGGTACTTGAAGTAGTTTCACAGTATTTTGGTGTATTTTCTCAGGTTGGATATGCAGGTACCGTAATCCCTGTCATGGTAAAGACACCAGCCTTACGCTCAATGCCAGGAGTTTCATGGCATTCTTTACACTTAAAAAAAAAAGATTGGCAGGATGGGAAAATCCTGAGCCACTGAAATGCCGGCGGCACACCAGTCCTGTGTTGTACTCTGGGTGTGTAGGAGTGCAGCGTCACCAGGCAGCCTGTGTGGGATGTGCTGCGGAGCTGCGAGCAGGTCACCACCCCTCCTGCGGGTGACTCGCACACAAACAGCCACCCCTGCCCACCCTGGCCCATCCAGGGGCTCACATGGCTCATCCCCACACACACAGCATCTCTCTCCATGGAGTCACAGTGCCTTGGCCCTTTGGCAGAGCAGGAACATGCATGGTTTAGTTACTTCTTTAGTAATAACAACTCCAACCAATGTTTCAATGCTATGGATATGCTCCAGAACCCCCTCTCAGAGTGGTTTGACAAAGTCTGGTTTAGCAGCTTCTCGGGGGAGCTGCCTCCTGTGCAGCTCCTGCTGTTCCACTGCTCTTACAAGCAGCTGCTCAGAATTTCTCTAGGACTGCAGCACCACAGCGTCAGTGCGCCGGGATGCTGAAGCCCTCCCTCACGTCCTAAATGGTCTGTTACCTGGTAGGACACAAAAAAAGCACAGTGTTGTTAATGTTGCCAAACCCTAATCAATAGAGCTAACAAGTGTTTCATTAAATCAAGATATCAATATTAAAGAGAAAACAAAACAGCTTATTGTTTCCAGTCATCTGATTTTAGGAGGTTTTGGGTACATTTTACTACAGTAAATACAGAACGTAGAATGAGGAGACATTTCTTGCAAGGAGTAGTCAAACCTAATTCTCATTAAATGCTTGTTTCCCAGTAAAAAACACTAATTCAAGCCAAGTTCCCAAGTTTCTTTCTGTTAGAACAATGCAAATGACACTGCCAAGGACAAATGGAAGCCCTGCTCTTGCAGGGATTTTTAGGAAAGACGCTGTATCTTGCACTTGTGAATGTAAAAGTCACACCTAGCTACATACAATGATGCATTCTCAAATGTTACCACTCTACTGATCTAGGATGAAAAAACTTGAACTAAACATTTTTTTCTTTTTTACATTCTGATTTTTTTCCACCTTCTTTAAAAATAAGATGTCGAATTCACAGTGTTTGTATAGAGACTGATAGGAACCTACATGCTTTAATCCTTTCAGACTGAATGTAAACCAACTTAATCTGAAACACGGTTTTGCCTTAATGGTTTTAAAAAATAAAGTATTTTTAAAAGTGAATTTAATGACTTGTGCTGGTCTTTTATCTCCAGGAAAGGAACTCACTGCAATGTGACATTCAAAAAGGCAGCATACTTGAAGCATCTTAAAAGTGCTGATGCTTCACTGTTAGGCACCTGTTGAAACAGGAGTGGGTGTGTAGCATACTCAGAGATCTTGTATATATATTTATGTATATATATTACCTAAGTTTGGTGCTGACCCACCATCCAGCTGTGATCTTTCATATCCTCATGGGTTGTGTGGCTGGTTCGAGACATCCATGGAATTCAACAAGTAACGAATGCACTTGTGTGTGAAGTGCAGCACTGACGAATTCAATGAGCACATCTTCAATTCAATCAGTTGGGGAAATATGTCATAGGTAGCTGTTTTCCTTCCAGGATCTGGGGATATTTTAAGATGGTAAGAGTGCTGAAGTGAAAATTACAGCAGAGGAAAAAGACTCAGGTTTCATCAACAGCTGTGCTCAGGAGCATGGAAGATCTGATGCTGAGCAGCAGAAAGTACTTGGAGACCCCAGTGAAAACAACCTGTAAAGGCTGTGCATCCATGAAGAGCAGGAAAGGTTGGGCACAGAAGCATTCAGGCTGTGAAATCACAATCACATATATACCAAAATAGGATGAAACTGAGACCATAATGCTCATGTTCAGTGGGGATACAAGAATGTGGAACACATAAGTTTTAACAGCTGGGCACAGATAATAATCCGTTGTCATTCCAGGAAATGCCAAGTGGCACATAGGGCAGTCTCCTTTCCCTTAAGCATAGACTAGAGATGTCAGAACACATCTGCTGTCCCTCTGTGGTACTTGCTGGCTTTTCTTCACCTACCAGGTCTTCACATGCAGGTAACTGTGAAGCAGAGGCATCCCTAGTTTTTCCTGTTATACCATAAATAACTGAGCTGTACCAAGCCAAATTAAAAATTCTGTAGTTCTGCTCTGAGGTTCTGCTCCCTTTTAATAAGGAGTCTTCTCCCCCTCCAGTTCAACATAACAAGTACTTAAAGGCATGGAAATTTCTGAGGGCTTTAAATAACTCCTCAGTCATATCATGAAGCAAAGATAATGGTTATGAATAAATGAGATAACTGCATTTGTCTTAAAAGGACACAGAGGAAGCTGAACAGGAGGGAAAACAGGTCAGAGAGATGAGATCCCATTCTCACTGACAGGGGAACTACACTAGCCAGGCTTTTAAAACCTGCGTTTAAAAGTACAACCTGTCATGAACAATGGGAAATTCAGGAAATAAAATATTTCAAGGTGTGTTTGCTGGTATAAACATATCCTGTGATCTCACATAACCATGTTGCTTTGGCAGCTTGATTAGAAGAGTACAATTCCAAGGTAGGAAAGTGCTCTCTTCAGTTGTGGGTTTAGCAGAGGACATGCCTCTGGTGTTTATACAGACACACCACAGCTTTTAAACTCAGTGTTCCTAACATGAAACTGAAATATAATACCACCCATGTTACATAAGTTTAGTATCAATTTCCCTGAAAGTGTAGTCTTTTGTTACTGCAATAAGGAATCTGAAATGTTGCCTCCTAACATGGATCTTTTTTTCCACAATTAGAGACATACATGTATTTTATTTATTAAAGCACTTAGGGCTTGAATAGGCTAATAGGTCTATTATTGCTCCTCCAGTCACTGCAAGAAATTTCAGTCCTGAACAGAGGGCACCAACATACTAAGTTCAGAAAAAAGAAAGATTTTAGGATCCTTAAATGTCCTAAACAACTCACTGAAATAATGTTGATTTCTTTGAACAGACACATGCTCATTCTACTAAAACGATCAATTTTAGATGTTGTCCTATTACAAATTATATGGATGGAAGAGCTGGAAAAGAGAGATATTAACCAAGGCACTAACAGGTTCTGAAGCAATGACCAACAATAACTTGAGTAAAAAAGATGATTTTGTGATTAGGGAGCATTCTAGACATATCCTTAAAGCATGTGACTCTGGTTTTACATAAAAGCCACCTAAATCTTAAGACAGTCAAAACAGATAGTTGAAGAAGCTAATTTTTGAGTTAAACAAACTGCTGTTTCCATAACAACTTTTACCTTTTTGGCCTGTAACTGTGTTTCTGACATCCCTATTATAGCTACAGTTTATTTGTCCGGTTCGGGAAAGAATTGAGTGTATTAATGGAAGTTTTCTATTTCCAGATTAACTGCTTTGAAAGTGAAAAGGAACTCATCTTTACTGTAAAGCATAAGCCAAATGTATTCAGGGTCCTCTCCAGTTGCTGTGCTGACATGGACTGGAAGTTTAAGTGAAAAGTGACTGCAAGTGCAAGGGACTTGTAAATATCTTTATTGATTGCAGAAGCACCAACCTTCAGAGCCTCAAGTCTCAATGCTGTGACAGCATTTTGAAAAATTACCATATTGAAAAATTCAGGTATTATATTTATGACATTTTCTCACAGCACTTTTATTTTAGACTTAAAAAATAAAGCTTTACATTCCCTGCCTAATGTAATCTCACCAGGAGAGCACTGCTCCATTAACAACTTGTGTACACTGACTTTCTTGGGCATATACTGAATTAAGCCAGATCATTCTGTTTCGGAATTTCATAGCACTGTAGGAGTGTCAAGAACAATACAAAGCACTGAAATAGCAAATGTGAAGATCTGGACATGGTTCCTACGCTGTGTGCTGTTTGGTTTCTTACTGCAAGCATTTCCCATGGTGACAGCAGGCTCGTCTGCCTTCCTTTCTGGCTCCTCAGCACCTCGGAGCTGCTCCCTGGCACGGCAGGCGCTGCACGGGGATGTCTGAACCCNCAAAATGGAAATGCTTACGTTCCAGTCTCATTAAACTACATTATATTTAGAATTCTTCTGAAATGAATTCTTCTTCTAGGTTGAAATATTCCAGCAATTTAACTTTTTTGTACTCAATAATTCTAACATCTGGTTAGAGCCAGCTGGGTGAAAAATAAAACCCCCCAATCAACTGTCCCACTGCTCCTATTAAAGTGACCTTCACCAGCTCCCTGCTCCAGGGAATAGCAACATCCTTCCTTCAGCTGCCTTCTTCTTCCAGCATCATGCATGGTTTTCCTGGCCTGCTACTGAATTCCAAATAGGATTTCATGGGTAAGCTGCAGCTGGTATTGCTGATGTATTATTGTCGCAGAGTGAATAAAGGTGTAAGAGATTCCATGGGTTTTACTGAAATAGCAAAGTTTTCCTCTAAATCTTGGCTGATGAAGATTTCTACCTCCTGGGAGGATCTTCCAAATTCCTGCAATGGTATGTGAGAGTTGTAACCTCAGCACACTCTTCCTCACCAGTCTCCACAAAAATGGCCTAAAGGCCAACACAAGTACCAAGTCCTGGGGGCTCTCACAACAGACCATCTTTTCCATAACTCCCAAAAAAACTACTCCTACTTCCATTAATCCATGCACATGTATTGACCTAGGAGACTACTAAAAATTATCAGTATTATATCACCATCACAGAGGTGTCCAATAACCGGAGTAGTTAAATGAACTTCGTTCAGCCAAGACAATTCAAATGAGATTTCATTCCTTACCCTCAATAAATGTACTCACTGGTTAAAACCTCAAAACACACCTGGTACCAAAGCTTGAGCTAATGGCTCTTCTCTGAACTCTTGATGCCGAAGTATAAAAGCTGTTGCGCACCAAGAAGGTGGTTTTGCTATCCCTGTTGGGTTCACAGCTTGTGCAGACCCAGTATTTATTTTTTCCCAAGGAGCTGTAACCAGATGTTAGTAATTGAATAGAAAAAAGCAAAACTGATGGAACATTTTAATGTATTTGCAATGTAGAGTTTGAACAACTGGAAGAGAAACTGATTAATGTATTATTCCTTTGCTCCATGGCGAGACTGACGTCCCTGGTTCTCTTGATGTGCTGATCACCAAATTCCAAATAGGATTTCATGGGTAAGCTGGAACTGGTGTTGCTGATGGATTATTCTTGGGGATTTAAGCATGAATAAAGACATCAGTTTAGATAGATCTGGACATCTTTTGGGGAGAAAGGGATTCCCTGGGTCTTACCTAAATAGCAAAGTTTTCCCCTTGCCATGGTCATTTGCAGCTGGCCTTTCTCTGGGAGCTTGGCTTGGCTCTTCCTGTGTTCTTGTCCTTGCCTTTTTTTCATATGCCACTATCTGGCCTTTAGCAGCAGATTCAGCTGATAATTATATCGCAATCACAATCAGCTTGCTTCGATGTGACTTGAAAGCTTGAGGAACAGCTTCTCTTCATCTATTGTCCTTTTCTGCACTGACTGCCAGGCCCCTTCATACTCAGGAATGGGTGTGAGGCCTTAGTCTCTGAAAAGCCCTGAAAGTAGATTTCAGTTGCACAACCTCCAGAGCCTATTGTTTTTTGTCTCTTGGTATCCCTAATATGTTAAGCTGCCAGTTTAAAAGGGGAGATTAGAGTTTAAGTTGGCCTGGCTATTGTTGCTTGCATTGCCAAATGGCATACAGCCCCCCAACCCCAAGGGCTCCAAGTGGTGGCCACTGGGCCATGGCAAAGGAGGGGAGAGGCTGTTCCCGCAGGTGGGATCCCCAATGTCAAGACAGTTCTTCACAGGTAACACCGGTGCTCAACTTGCATTCTTTTGGCTGAAATGAGTTGCCAGCTGGTGCGGATTTTGGCCCAAAGGAACTGGGCAAATCATGACTATGAACCACTGCACCCCTGAGCACTGGGTCCATGTACCCTTAGTCCTGCTTGCTCAGTCCTGGGATTTTCAGCCTAACTCTTCTTTCAATGCCTTATGAATTCAACTTAATATGTAGAGTCGAGCCCTTCTTTTAACCCTTATCCTGGTACAGTTCTGTGTTTAATCAGATGATTCTTTAATGTGTTTTCTCCTTTCCATGCCCAAGGCAGGAGGGGGCCATTCAAATTTCAGATTTAATAGTCCAATTCAGGCAAAACTGAGCTGCCAAAGCATGCTGCCAGAGTTTATTTCTGTTTTGACATGAATCATGTCTGAAAGTAATATATACAGGGATGGTATCTTTACCACAATACGTAAAGGAAAGGCTCTGCCCATCTGTGTCCAGGACTGACCCCGCATGACTGGAAGTTGAGTGGGAAGCAGCTGTAGTATTACATTTATCACTTAATACCTACAATCATGTTCAAGGTCAGTGCTCAGTCACCTTCTGCTGAGGTGAGCAATAAGGGATGAAACTTGCTCCCTTTCCTTCTTTCTTGTCCAAAAGCCACCTTTTTCCCCTGTCTTTAGAAAGTGTTGCAATAAAACAGAAGTAACTGTTTTAAATTGCTAATATGGTCAGATAATATAATTTCCTCTCCCCCTTTCTGAAAGGGTAATAGGACGAAGGGCACTCAACCTGCCCAAGGACTTTTAAAAGCATTTTATTATCTTCCTTTTTGTGGGGTTTCAATGAGTTTTAAGACATTACAAATAATCATTAGAATTATTCCCAGTTGGATCAGAACTAATGGCACTGTGATAAAAGACTTGAGCAGAGTGATACAGGCTACAAAATTATTGAAGTAAATTAACTAAGTGAAACTTCAGAGGATATTTTGAAGATATTGAAGTTTGTGAGCACTATACAGAACAGCTGCTAAGTCATGACTTTTACTGGCACAGCAAATGTAAGGAAATACACTTCAGCTAGCATGGGTTGTCTCATGAAAAGCCTAAAATCTGATCTCTCTCTAAGCTTAGGTACAAAAGCTAGCTAAAATCCCTTTGCCAAATCCAGGGTCAGAAAAGTCTTAATTTTGCCACACGCTAGCCTAACACTATTCTGAATTACCATAATATTAAAGGCAACCTGTCACTAAAGCCTTTCCAATTAGTCCAGCTTCTTTGCCAAAGAGGCCCAAGAAAGTATTATTTTCTTCAACTTCAATTCCTATGTTTTAACATTTAACTCAGCCCAGGCATGAGTTGATATACTTGGGTCAAGCACAAGCAGGAACCACAACCAATACAGTGATATTATACTAACTTTGTCTCTCTCCATTGCCTTGGATAAGTTTTTACTTCTCTGGACTTTTAATTTTCCCTACATGAAGAGGAATAGTATGTGTTTACTTACTTTGTGGTGTGGGTGTTTAAAGCACTAATTATCATTTCTGCAGATCTCTTTCAATGTTACCTAAGCAGTATTGCTAAATACATTTTGAAACCATAGTCATATGTGTCATTCACTATCTGGCCTGGCCAGTTTGGTAAGAAACTTATTCTCAATTATTTACAATCAGTGTTTTACTTTGAGTGATACCATCAGGGGAATGTTGAAAACTCAGAAAACAAGCAGTAAATGACTGACAAATTTCCACAATAGGCAAAGTAAGCAGGACTTTCAAGAAGATTAGAAGAGGCTTCCATTAACTCACTGCAAGTATCTTCTACGCATTGCCAAGGCCTAGGTTAACTGAAACAAACACAGCTTTTCAAAGAAAAAGCCCCACCTTCATTCACAAAAGCACAGTGTGTGCAAAGACCCTGAGAGGCTGAAATGCTCTATTTCTGACAGCTCAAACTGCCACACTTGGAAATACCTGCTGAATCCTTCCTAAATTCAAGACACTTCATTTGGGAATGAAAATAGTTAAATACACTCAAGTTTGTCCCAAATGTGTCTGTGTTGCCAATCATCTGCTGTTAAAAAGGAAGGACAAACCTGGCATGTCAGGGCAGGAATCAAGCCCCCAAGCCCAAACTCTCTGAGTAGCTGCACTTGGCTCCTCATTGGCCTGTGTGTGGGAGGGAGTCCACCCCTGCCACAGCAGGGACAGTGCCACTGGGAAGATCCTGCTCATGTGAGCTTTGCCTCCACACAACTGCCCTGAGCAACCTGGCTCTGGAAACTTGCGCCCAGCCACCACAGCCACAACCAGAGAGTGCTGGCACTTCACCTAGTCAGAGCCTACAACTCCCTCTTGTACCTTCAGAATAGAAAAAAAAAACCAAACCCTCTGAGCTGCAATTACTTTTGGTGATTTTCAGTCATTTAAATGTCAGAAGAGAGTTCAGAAATAGGATGTGGAGAAATACTCCCAGTGCAGGTAGCTGGGTGTGCAAGCTCTCAGTGCCAGCTGCATATTGTGCCCTGGATGGCAGGAAACAACTGGAGCCCCCATCAACAAGCCAGGAATGGGCACGGATCCTTTTCCTAATGAAGGGCTCAGGGCCCTGCATCACAGTCTGGGAGAGGACCGCTCACCCCAAGACTCTGCAGGAGCCAGTGAACTGCAGGAAGAGCCCAGACCCAAAATTCCCCATGGGAACGGGTGCACAGACTGTAAGGGTATAAAAGCCCAGGGGTTCCTTCGTTCGGGGCCCCTCCTGGAGGAAGCAGCCTGAGCTGTTCCTGCTGCTGCACCATTCAATTATTAAACCTTTTTTTCCTGAAATTGGATGCCTGACACACTGCTGTGGGAAACCTAGGTAAGAAATTTCTTTAACAAGGAAACAAACCCAATCAGGAGAAAGGTGCTATTGCATGCTCCTCTTAGCCCATCCTTGGTGCTGACTGCCCAAAACTCAGAATAGCAACTAAACTGGGCCAAGTGTGCCAATATCCTTCTGGCTGTGTCTGACCAAGTCCCAGGATTTGAGACTCAGAGCAAACAAAGGGGCCAGCTCTGCACAGAGAAGAAGGAATTAAGACAACTGTAATTTTACACCACCTTTCTGGACTGCACTCAGATTTCACAGTTTCAGGTTGCCTTCCAGCTGCTATTTAAATTCATTCTTCTTTAGAGAGCAAGCGTGGTGTGGTATAACTCTCTTCCCTGCTCACTTCAAACATTAACTTTTGCAAATAGGATGACAGCCCTGTGCTGTGAATGCAAACCTAACAATCCATGAACATTTATATTCCCTTTATGGAAAAAACCCTCAACCTACTGTTGGTATAGTGTGATCTATATTGCCCTTGGATTTCCTGGTGCTAAGAAAGTAGAAAAGTGCACTCCTTGTGCTTGAGAGGCTGGACTGTGCTCATCTGTAAATAGAACACTCACAGTTGATGATCATTTTAATTTAATACTGAGAGCTTCATCTGGCAGAATCCACAAGAACATGCAATTATGTACAATTAACATACATGTAGTGGGAGGACAAGGGAGGATGGTTTGCCTTAAAAATGGACTGTTTGGGGTTTTGCTGCTTGATCTTTCTCTGACAGGTCACCAGGACTGGAACAAAAAGAAATTATTGAAGCAGCTTGTTTTGCTTGTTGCTTACTGTACCAACGTACACTGCTCTGCTACACAATCTGTGATGAGACCCAACGAAGAAGAACTTGTCCTTGTCAGGGGTGAAAGGATCCTTCATGACATAGGCTTCTTCCAAAGGCCTGTAAAAGAATAATTTCAGGCTTTTAAGTGTGTATTTCACAGTAGGGGACAGTTGGGAGGAGAAAATTGTGGAGGCTGAAAAGTTATCAGCCCTTTGTACTTGATTTGCTCATCCAGCCTTTGTACATAAGTCAATGCAGCAGCTCTGCAGTTCCTTTTCTCTTCAAAACCTTCAACTCTGCAGCTGCCTTCAGCCCTATACTGCATTTTCTATCTCTCTTTCAAAAGTAGAGCAATTGGTGAACCTCTCAATGTCATCTTACTAAGTTTTTCTCAATGCTCTACCTTAATTGCATTTTTTATGACAGCCTCTCCTTAGCATGGCCAACTTCAGTACCTTGTCAAGTCACCATTTCAACTGCACAGCTTTTAATCAGAAGTCCTCTTCCAAAGCTGCATACACATGAGTATAAAATACAAAGGTTTTACTGCTCTTGGTTATGTCACTGCTGTAAAGCTGAGGTCCCCACCTCCTGAAAGCAGGAGCTACTGGCAGAGAGCCTTGCAGTCATCTCCAGTGTGCTTACTTCATGTCACAGACTGTACTGCTTGCTCCAGGGTGTTGAGGGAGTGCATTTATTAAAAATTTGGCAACCTGCTTGGGAAAAACTAAAGCTTTATTTTTTCTGGGAGCTCTAGGCAAAACAATACAGAAGTCAGTTGAGTGTCTGTCTGCATAGGGCACCCAGCACCCTGGCTTACTCCTGGGCTTAAGTCAAACTTGGATGCTGGTAATAATACAGATAAAAAGGTATTCTGTCAACTCGTACTGCCTTCTCCTTCCCTCCGTACACACACAAGTGTGTGCAGGAGTGTGTCCAGCACTGTATTCCTCTCTCCTTTTTCTGTCCACTCAAACAGAAAATGATATGGCCAGAGCCTTCCACTGTTAGGAAAGATCAGGCATCTTACCATGGCAGATCACCCTGTCAACAAGTCCCTGGGGTAGAAAGACAGGATTGTGTTTGCAAAGCTCCCCTTGCAGGATTCCCAGCCCTCGTCAGTGCAGAGCCATTGGACAAGGCCTCCTGTCCAGCACATTTCCTGCAGTACTGCACTTGGGACGTGTGAGCAAGCCAAGAAAGATAGGGTGTAAAGATATTTCTTAAAAGCATCTATAGAACTGTGATGCTTCAGTATTATTCTTTTGCTTTTGGCACCTGAGCAATCCCAGTAAAGCTGGGATGTTAACACTGAGCTTGGATAACCTAAATTAAGATTCACATTCAGACTCTTCAGGAATGGACCGGATCAAAGGTGAGCCATTGCTCTGCTGAGTGGAAGAGGGAAAATCAGTAGCACTGTGGGGTTTGGAATGATAAAAAGACAGCTGCCCAAGGACAACAGCCCCCGCAAGTGGTGATCAACAGCTGTTTCCATTCTTAAGGAAACTGAGCAGTCTTATTAGGGTGAAATGCTGAGTACATGCCTGACTTCCAGCTCCAGAGAGTTCCTGACCATGTTTGCCTGATGGATTTGTTGACCATGATGGCCTCCACCAAGCTACTCATGCATTTAAAGCAAAGTGCTTTATTTTATGGGGAGTTTAACGTCTGCGCACAAAGCTATAACTGCATCATTTCTGGTCAAACTGTCCCTACTTAGCAGAGAGAGAAAAGGCTTTGGTCCCTGAAAATATAAATACATAGTGAACATCCACACAGCCTGATGTCACAGTCTGACAAGGGATTGTCCAATCCACACAAAAAAGCACTGCTATTCAAAACTCCACATCATGCCAAATAGCTCATAAGAAGTATTTTTGCCATATATATTTTCATTCATGCTGTGTGTATGTATTGCTCAGCTGAGGGAGGCTACAGTGAGGGGAGGCCTATTCCCAGAAATACCAGGCTGGCAGTTAGCAGTATTCTAGCAAGAAAATACTGGTATAGTTGAGTTGTCAGTGGGGCTAGAAAAGAGGTTAAATACAAATTTTTGCATGGTATTGAAGCAGGGCACAAAAACTGATTGTTGTCTTTCCTACCAACACCAACAATTTTTAACATACCTTCCCTTGAGAAAAAGGAGATCACTTTAAGTACCAAGCCTCATGTTCAGGGTCAATACAGCACATTATTGGGCTCATGCAGTGCACAGTACAAGGATTCTAATGCTCATAGCAGAAATGAAGTCTGTGATCTCAGAGGGCACTTCATGAGATGGTGAGTTTGGTGGCATCCACCCAAAGTATGTGTACGGGGCTGATAACTCACACAGCTCACATTTGAACTCTCCTGATGTCTGAACTTCTTTGGGAGCATCCATTTTAAGCTACCTGCAAGAAACACACACAAAAAATCCATTAGCTTCAAAATGCAATGCTGGGAATGATGCCATGATGATTTTCTGCTTTTTCATATACCCCTCTTATATACCCTTTTATGCAGCTTTTATGTATCCTTAGTGCTTTTAGCCCACATATTTGTAATTCCCTAAGTCTGATAACAGCTTAGACCCAAAGTTCTGTTAAGCCAAGAGACCAAACATCTTGGAAACCTCGCAGCTGGGGGTCAGAAAGCCCCAGCCACCAAGGTCCTCTCCAGAACACATTCTGTAAACCAAGATAGGCCCATCCAGGGGGAGGGCTCCTCAGGACAGGGGCTTCACTGGAGACTCTCATTGGGGAATCTTTGATAGATATGCTAATTTGCAAGGTCTATAACTGTATACACTAATCATCATGTGTGTGCATTTTCGGTGTGCATTCTGGGGTGCATTTCAGTGCATTCTACCTGGATGTGGTGCACCTCAGGATCCTTAAGTAAATACCAAGGTAAAACCCTTTTTTCCCCTCTAACCGTGTTTGGCTTTTAATTCTAAGCCCAGGGAAAGGCAACAGGAACATATCTGCAAGAAGATTAAAGTGACCTGAGACATCTGGCTTTGCAAATTAAAACCCAACAGAAAACTGACAATTGCAAACTTTGTTTAGTAAATATTTTCTCCCAAATCAAGTTGGTTTCCCATGTCCCAGTTAAATTTTCAAATTCCTTAGACAGATCTATCAATTGCAGACTGGGAGCCTAACTAAAGTTCACCTACAAATTTGGAACATCCATGAAAGAACTCAAGTGACAAAGCACATGGCTGCAATCTTGAAAACGCTCTGTTCAACTGAGGTCTATACTCCCTAAGTGCTTCCCAGGATACTGCTGCTGTACAGAATTCCAATCCAGTTCTGCAATGCCCCTCTCCTCCCTCAAAGTGGAGCCAGGAAAGGTTTTGGGACCCCGCTCAGAAGGCAGGTACCAGGAAGGTTAAGTGTTGCAATGAAAAGACCTTGTCTTTTTCTTTGCTTCTGGTTCACCTTGGAATCGAGTTTTGGAAGCTCACCCCTGGCTCCCTGATCCCATCTGGTTTTCTAGGGAAATGATGCCAATGGAATCACCTCGATGAAGTGTTGGCCCATTCCAGCCATATGGCAAAAAGGAGCAGACACCTTTAAAAAAGTTTAGGTCCTATAACTTTTATGAAAATAGGCAGAAGGGGAAGACTCTGCTTTATCCTCCTGAAGAATACCCCTATATTTCTATGAATAAAAGAACCTGAACATAGGAAAGTTATTGTCCATCCTTCTGACAGACTTCAGGCCTCATACAAAGGTGTGGCCATCAGTCCCAACATATAACACATAATAAGTCATGCTCCATCAGCTTTGGTACTAACAGATTACTTGTTTAAAAACCTGCACACTGATTTACATTTTGGGAGCTTATCCTTCACTAATACCACTATTATTAGTTGAGAGTCACACCCTGAGCTGTTTCCAAAAATATGGCATAGCAAGTAGGCTTTTAGGATTGATTTTAGTCTGTATCAACAATCCTATCAAGCACAGCTAACCATGTGCATGCCCAAAAATTGCACCAATCCATGAAAGAAACGTGCTTGCTTGTCTGCAAACCGGGTATCTTCGCTCACCTGCACCATTTTCTTGTACAGATGATTCAGGTTGCAGCTATCAAGAAAACTACAGCTTTTAGCTGAAAACCCTCACACTTTTCATGGTACAGTGTTCTGCTGCAAACCAGTCAGCTTTTGGAAGAGAAGCAGAGCTGGCATCAGGCTATGAAGAAGGTGAGCACCGGGAACCTGGGTTTGGGAGGTATCTCAGCAGGTAGGTTGTGTGTGCTCCCAGCTGAGCACATACACAGCCTGCCGAAGGACAGCAGGGCATTCCCACTCTTCCAGCTCTGCAGCCAGACCCTTTCCTGCAGAGCTGATTCAGTTCACTAAGGCCACGTCCCTATTTATGCTTCAGCTCAGGGGTTTTCTTTGGTAACAAACTGCCTGACTGTCCCTCCTTACCACACGGGTTTGCACCACAGAGTAGCCTTACAGCACACAAACCAGAGGGTTTCAATAAAAATACACCAAAAGATGTGCTCCCAAAGTCCACCTAACACACTCCAACCTAAATGCCCAGCTGGTGACGACACCGCTGACAGGCTGGGACCAGAGGTGATCTAGACATCCCAAAACACAGAATGGGCAGCTGGTATCCAACATCCAACACCTTGGTCCATGGTTTCAGTCTTACACTATCACACTAGTTACTAATGCAGTAACAAAAGAAATACTTCTTAATTTTCTTCTTCCAATATTTTTTTTCTTACTGCTTTAAGGAACTAAATTGGCTTGCAGGGGAATCCAACAGCTGCTAACAGTAGCACAAGGTAAGAGGCAGAACTGCAACACCAGCAGAAAGGCAGGGCTGAGATGAGGGACCTGCACATCCCTCGTTTGGTGACAGTAAGCTGCTATTTCTGCTCGCCCGACGGGGTGAAACTGAATCCTCAGAGACATCTGCTGACAAGGTGAACTAGGGGCAAGGTGAAGCAGAGCTGGGACTACTTGTCATCTAATGTTCCAGAAGAACAGGAAGGTCCTCAGAGGCTACAGAGGCTTCACGACAGACACCCAGTTCAGAAAGTCCTAGCCTGTTAAACCCTGAAACCTAATTTTGGAAATAATCTCCCTTACCTCATCATTCCTTTATCACCAGCCTTTCCACTGCCACTCCTGGCATTTCAGTAGCACAGAGTTCTTCAAATGTAACACAAATGGGGCTGGACAGTGGTTTAAGAAATAAATTCACCTTGAGAACACCTTAGGATACTATACTTTTTCACAAATTATATGACCCTTGGATATCCTGTGTTTTCCCTACCTCACAGGGATGCTTGAGAGAATTTAATCAACTCAAGTGTTTTCAGATTTGTCAGTTAGTTGTAAGGCATGTACATGCTACCCATTTCTCCCTGTACATGAAAATTTGGATTCTTCAAGCTATGCACTAACTCAACTAAGAAGTCTACTTTTTGAACCCTGCATTTTAGAATTACCAGTTAGGTCCCCTGGCATACCTAACTTTACCTTTTATGCAGGTACCCAGCAGTAATACCAACACACCCACTTGATGGAATGAGATTCAGATCAACACTTGTATGCAAGTTTTTGTAATCAGTCTTTCTTAAAAAGGGGAAATCATTAACCCCAAAGAAGTAGAGTATGGAAAGTCACTTGAATCAAATAGAGAAGATTATAATGGTGTAATTTTCTTTAAAATAGTGCAAAACACCAAGAACCACAACAACTAAAAAGAAGTATTTATGGAAAGTGAAAGTCATAGACATTGGAATGAATATGTCCTGATCCCAAGTTAAAATAACAGCCCTGGGTTCAGAGCTCAAGTATGTTAGATATAGAAACACCTGCTCTCTCACAGACCATTGGCATGTAGAACAGAATCTGTTCAATGCCTACCACTGGGAAGGAATGATATCCATGTACAAACACACTTTTGGCTACGCCATTTGAAAAGCATATGATCCTGCCTGCAAGGCACAGATGAATTTATTATGCTTTCCATTTTACTCCCAGCTTACAAGTCACTGGTAGCAGCTGTACCAAGTTTTATTTCACTGGGAACATCATTTGTGCTGAGAGCTTGCCTACATATCAGCACGTGGGAAAGTTAAGGTCACTAGCTAAAGGTGTGAGGTCAGTGAACACACAGATTTCAGGGTGAGTGCTCCCAATCAGAAGTAAAGTTTACTATACAACAAAGTAAAGCCATTTCCTTCAAAAGATATTTAATGGCAAGTTTATGCATGTGCTTCACACCTTTAGTCTAAACCACCAAGCAGACAAGTCCCCAGATGCACTTTGTCACAAAGAGTCGCTTCCAAGAAGTTCATTTGCTTTGAATAACCATGTCTTTATGCTATAAACCCAGCTGAGCCAGACATTGGTTTATCACAATGTCAGCTCATTGGTTTGGCCCTACACACCATCTTAGGAGGATGCCTGATGTGACAGTGTGACAAGGTGTCTGCCCTCCAGATACATGAAGCAGAGGGAGAACTCATTTCACTCTAGCAAACCAGCAGCAGGATAAAGGATCTTTTGAGGAGAAAGTCTAGGGCACTAATCCCTTCATAATAATGATGGGCAAATTTGTGACCACAAGCAACCCAAACCATCACCAGGTGCTACCACTATTTTTTTTTCTCCTTGGAAAGTTCTGAAGCAGCACTATGTCCCAGTAACATCTCACAAGTCTGTCTCACTGACACGTGCTAAACAGGTCTTTGACAACAGCTTGCCTAGAACTGAATTCTGCCCAAGCATTTGGCACTCTGGAAGCCACAAGGTACTTGAACACATCCTTACCTGACGCACATGCCCAGCTCTTCTGGAAAGAACACAGTTACCCACATGCTTGGGTAACCACTGAACAAGCACACTCTGCAAAAACCTGCCAGGTCAAGCCTAGAGTGCTGCAGGATGTGTGTGAGGTTGGCTCACATGTCCTGGCGAAAGGTGAAGCACACAGATTTCAGTGCCATAGTAAGTAAATAACTGCAGTAAAAGGCAGGGGTTGGCTAGAGCTGTAAGAGTGTTTCTCCATGCTGTCTGCAACTGATACCTGATATAGACATGGGGAAATGGCTCTCAGTCCAGTTCTCTGGAGACTCCTAAAGACTTCAGGGCAATTCTGCTCAGAGCACTCTGCTAAGAGGCCTGGAAGGCATGCCAGAAATCATAAATCACCCTTAAATTGTCAGGGTCAGTGGCAAAGAAGTAGCATAGATAAGTAATCTGATTTTCTTTGCTTCAAACCTCATTAGCACAAGTCTTTACAATGCATCGGTTAAGCCCCTCTTAATACTCCACAGTAGACTTGCTGTATTTCTGGGTCTCTGATAAACTACAGAAACCATACAAGAAACAAAGTGCCTATAAACAGATGCAGACTTTGATTTGAAAGGCTGTCAGATAAAATCAACATTGACACACCCTTAATCCTCTCCTATAAAACCCTTGTTTCTTTTACCTGCCAGGATTTTCCCAAAGTATCCCTGTTGATGACAATAATCTATTAAAATATTCACAGCTTGATTTTCTACAGGAAGCAGTGCTCTCTGGTAGAAGGGCAGGAGTTCATACCCTGGCACGTGCCAGTGTTTGATGTGACAGGTATTTAAACACACTTCAGCACCAGCAACGCACTTGCCTTCTTCAGAAAAACAATCTGCTGCCTAATTGATCAGGTAGTAGACAGAATAGCAGAACCTTCTTACTTGCTAGTTAATCCCCAGGTGAACAACTCTGTTCCTCTCATTCCTTCATGCTACAGCCCTGAAGGCATGTTTAGGTCACCTGTGGCTGCCTCCCTGCTCTTCCTTTGAGGTGACTCACCTTGGGTTCAGCATGAATTAGCCCAGGACTGTAATTTCACCAAGTGCGGCCATTCAGAACTTTCATCCTTACTCACTCTCCCAAAGGTCACTTGATTGAATTAAACCTTGACTTGTTGCAGCATCTTTTTCCCCCAGGCTGGGGGATTGTGCTGGCATTGCTATGCTTTCTCTGCTTGGAAGGAACAGAGATCCCTGCAGGCTTCCCTCTAGCCATGGGTCACAGAGCAGGCCCCAAGCCCCGCTCCCAAACAACAGCTTCCATGGATTCCCCATGGCAGCAGCAGGATAAACAGTCTAGGTTGTCACAGGTGTGAAAGACAGTGCACTTTCGGAACAGTTGTAGGGAAAGAGGAGTAACAGATATTAAGCAAATCAAACCCCTTCCTAAGGTAAAAAGGGAACACAAGATGAATCTCAAAAAGGCATCTATGCCTAAGATCCACCATTTAACAAAGCCGAGAAACCAACACTCAACAAAAACCTAGCCCAAGAGCCCCTTACTCAGAGATGGCATGCAGCCTGCTCTAAATTAGGCAGCATTTAGTAAGAAGCTCAAATTAGGTGAGAATTTAGAGCTTCACACAGGAAGGCTGCACAAGGCATCATCTACCAGTAATACAAGAGATCCAAACACTGAAGTGTTGGTAAAGTGATCATCAGTTCTGGATCACAGTTATTCTTTGCCAAAATGGAAAAACCAGACCTGAGCTCAGATTTCATTAAATCTCCCTCTGTTACAGCCACAATAAAAAAATCGACCTACAGCCACAGTAACCCTCTATCCTGAACTCATTTTGTCTCCCTTCCAAACTGCAGCTCCTTGTTAGAAATTTGTTACATTAATAGCCATAGTGGGGAAGAGCAAGTTGCTCTATTAATATATAAGTGAGAACCATTACCTTTTAGGTTGTCCTTAAAAAAAGTTAAGTGCGGGGCCACGCATGTACCACTGAAACTATCAGCTTGGTTAAGCACAATCTAAACTTAGTGCAATACTTTCCAAGAGAGTCTAAAAATAGGAACACCAAGATTTTGTGGAAATAGAGGAGGAGAGGCTAACATAGTATTTTGGGAAATAACACACTGCCACTTCACATAATCCTTAAAGGAAGAAATACAGCTCCAGTGATTAATCTCCCTACAGAAGGCATAGTTGGGATTGTAAGGAAAGATTCAGCCCCATTACATAGGGTTGCATGTGACAATATCCCTGCTGTGGAGGCAGTGCCCAGTTTCTCCTGTGACCAGGAAAATGTTCAGCATTAACATACCTGGGGAAGGGAATTCTTTCCAATAAAGTGTGACTGCAGCTCTCGGTTTGTTAGGACTGAGCTCAAGTTGGGGACTGCAGAATGAAACAAAGCAAAACTATCCATAAGGAAAACCAAAAAATCTAACAGAGAGGTGAGATGTTTGGGGTGAAGAGTGACAGCTTCAAGAAAGCCTGGGAATAAAGACAGGCCTGTCCCTACTATACCTACAACTTCTGCATGCACACAGCCCACCACACCTTCTGCAGCCATGCTCATTTCCTCTAGGACATATTCCTCAAGGTTTGTTATCCCATCTGGTCTGAACAGTAAGCACAGAAAAGCACCAAAGAGATCTACTAGCAGCATATCTGATAGAGCAAAGCCCACAGTCACCCAACCCTTAGAAAGTTTTCTTTTCCAGAACACTTGCTGGGAGTTCTGTCACAAAAATTTGCCAATGGGTTCCTTGTTTCACACCTTCACACCAAGGTCACTTCACTGGTTATGGTTTACAGTGGAAATTAAGTCTTTTACTCAGGGATTAGCAGCTTCCAAATTTCCTGACACACACCTATGTCAAATTCCTGTCTTCTAGCCATGTAGCAAGATGGAACAGGGTGAGTTCAGGCAGGCACAAAACTTCATGAATTCTTAGCAATGTTTTCAGGTTACTCTGTTTGCCCCTGTCAAAAAGACTTTGCTTCCCAACTAGTACTTGGCTTACTTTGCCTAAAAAATACACAGGTACTGAGGCTGCACTTCCAACACCTGATGCATCAAACAGGTATCAAGGCATGTGTACAAGAAACACTTCCGTAATTTTCTGTAGGACACAGAGAAATGTTTGTTCTTAGATAGCTGAAGACCTATTTTATCACTGAGTTCCAAGCCATTCCTTTTGTGCATGCTCTGTACTCCACACAGTCTGTTCTCCAGAGGGTTTATACTTAGCTCTTTCCTTCCAGAAGTTCTTTTGGACAAATTTACTTCTCTGTTCATCACAGGTAAAACAGAAGAAAAGTGCCTTTTTCTCATATGACAAATTTAGTCATGGCCGGAGATGTGTAGATCCTAGAATTCACTATAACCAGAGTAGACTGCTCCTCCTGGGTCACATGCTAGAAGGGCAGATGCATTAAAATCTTCACAGTTCTGACTTTTTACCCAAGCAGCTCAAAATCCACTAAGAATTGGCAGCATCCTCAACATGTCAGAGATATCTAATAAACTTTTCTTTGGCTTTAGATCTCCATCTGTGCAGCAAACACAGGTCTGACTAAGATTTCACTGAGGTCTAAAAGGAAAGTGTGAGCTCAGAGTAGAGCTAATTAAGTAGCAGAGCTGATGGAGTTTAGACAGAAATTGTATGTTGTCCATGTTTTTCAAAGTGCTGGCTATAGGTCTACATAGATAAGGCTTAAAAACACTGTGATGTGTCATGCCAGATTTAAATGTGTGCTTCCTTTCTGCACATACACATGGCTCCAAGGACGGTTAATGAGTAATAACTTCATTCATGTTGGGAAAATTATGACAAAGTAAATGAACAGCTGGGGGAGAAGGCATAGAGCAAAGTTATTATGGCCTGTAGTTAAAAGCAGACTTCAAAGGAAGCAGCATGGTTCAGATATTGGATGGGCAGCAAAAAAGAAAACAGAAAGAGCAGGTGAGGATGCTTTCACCAGGCACTGAGAAAAGGAGCAAAATACACTTGCCAATCCTCTCTTGCTTTTGCCTGGCCTGGACTAAAGAACAAAGAAGCCCTAACCATTCAACCACATAGATAACTAATTTCTTTCTTAATCCAAATCTCAGGTTTGTGCCCATCTATTGGGAATTTGGGGGCTTTTTACAGCTTTTTTGGTGGACTGATTTTTGTGCCAGTAAAACCACTGATTTTTACTAACAGATCAGTGCAACAGATTAGTGCAAAGGTGATGCACAGGACAGAGAGCTTGGCATCTCAACCAGCCTGGGGAACACATTTCCATAGCAAGTCACTGTAAGAGCAGAATCCAAGCATTTTCCTACAACTCTCATCAAACAAAAACCTTCTTTGGTCTGAACAACCTCAGCATCTGGGCAGAATAAAACTTTCAGGGCAGCCTTCATCAGGCTCTTGACATAACCGTGTCACATTTGTAGAGATCACAGACTGTTTGAGGCACGACACAAAGTGAGAACAAGGTATCACTAATGCTTTCACTGTAACAGCTTCTTTGCCTGTAATTTACATGGGAAGTTAAGGCATGAGGAAAATATTTTTGAATGGGATCCAGAAGCATGAAGATCTTAAATTTTGTTTATATAAAACATGCCATTTCAATTGTAAGAATATAGTTACATATCCTTACTAACTACTAGCGCACAGATCCAATTCTTTGGCTCACAGGTGCCTAGAGTTGGAAGACAGTGGCCTCTAGCTCGGGAACCGTGAGTGTCTCCTGGTCGGCAGTGCCCGGTCAGCAGCTGCTTCCCCCGCTCCGGGCTCCGCTGTCCTTCCCCACTCCCGGTTCCCCCGTCCGGATTCCGGTTCCCCCTCCCATGGCTCACGTTCCCCGCCCGGATCCCGGTTCTCTGCCCGCCTCCCGTTTGCCCCACAACTCCCGGTTCCCGCCGCCGTCGGGCCGGTTCCCGGCTTCTTCCCCCAGGCTCTCCCTAGNTCCTCCGCGGAGCTCCCACTGCCTTTCGGCTCCTGTCCCCCGTTCCTCGGTCCCCTCCCCATCTCCCCTTTGCTTCCCGATTCCCGGTTTCTGTGTCTCCGCCCTCGCCCCCAATTCCTGTTCCGCCCCGAGCTCCTGTTTGCCTCCTGGTTCCCGTTTCCCCTCCTGCTCCAGTTCCCGCCGCCCCCGGCGCTCACTTTCCACCCAGTTTCCGGCGGTCCCCCTTTTCCCGTTCCCGTTCCCGTTCCCGTGCCCCCACACGCGGTGCCCACCGAGCCACTTCCGGGATCGCGCGCGGACGCCGCGGCTCCGGGGCCTCCCTTGAAGGGGCAGTGGGCGCCGGGCGGCCAGCAGGGGGCGCTGTGCGCCCGTTAACGCGTCCTGCCTTCCCTCATTCCCTGCTCCCGGCTTTGATGGACACGCGTTGTCCCCAGCGTGTCCCCAGCCCTAGGGATAAACACGTCGGCGTTCTCGGCCCTCGGGATGGACACGCCGGCGTTTCCAGCCCTGAGGCTATTTTTCGCTCTTAAATCACCATGAGCTCAGCCAGAGGTGAGAGCCATGCTCAGCACGGAGGTGGCTCCTTGGGCATCACCTCTATGAACTGGGCAGAGGAGTTGATACTACCGTGAGATACAAGGTCATGCTTAGCCACAAAACTTGGGTGGGAGAAAGTTTTTCAAAGCAGCTTCTACGCAGGGACTGGCTGTAGTGGAAACTGTTGGCATTCTCAGTGGAATACGCAAAATTTAATAGCAGTGATAAAAAGACAAGGTGATTGATGAAACCCTTCATGAAAATAACTGTCTTTCTTTTACTTTTTGCCCTTCTCAGCCTGTTTGTTTTCATCAGCTTCCAAAGGCTTATATTGCTTGGTGCCTCTGACATCAGCTATTTTCAGGTACCTCCCTTAGTTTCTTCAGCCAAGTTAATCTCCACATGCTTTTCCTGAGTTACCCATCTGATGTCTTCAGAGTATTTTGGACGAATTGTGCTCATAGCTGAGAAAAGTAAGGATTTCAGAATTGAGTTGAAAAACACGTTCTGAAGAAAGGAGGTTCCTGATGCTATGAGCCACTCTCGGGAAGTCTGGTAGCCATAGGACAAACCATAGAGGACAATGAAGAAGGATGAGAGCACGGTTATGGTCAGAACCAGTCCCCAGGCCACACAGACACACCACCAGCACAGTAAGGGCTCAGTGTCCGGGATCTTGCGAAGCTGCCTGATGGTAGTGCTTAGTCTCCTTCCTTTGGAAAGGATGCCCCCTTCTGCAAAACTCGGACCTGACTTCTGGGACTTTCTACCCTCCTGAGGGGAATTCGCAGTTATCGTCTGGTCCTCTGTGTCAATTACATTTGCATCTTTTTCAGATATTACGCAATTATTCCAGTACCTAGAATCTACCTTTGGGTACATCTTAGTCACAACAGGAGGAGGGTCCTTCTGGGAATACTTAAATAAAGCAATTATTAACATTTCCACGGGGAGGGTAAGCAAAGCACATTCAATTCCTACTGTTATTGATCTCAAATACCTCAGGTATATTGGAGTTTCGTCATCCTTTTCAGCATTAAAGAACATAATGTTAACAAGCAAGGTGAATAATAATACTGCTAAAAACGTAGACAACCTTTGAAACCTGGTGAAAGCCCCAGCAATAACAGGAGCAAAAATTGAGAGCCATAGGTGGTACTCTGTCAGTCTCCTGTTAAAATTAATAAGAAAATAGTCAAATTTGGGTAGAGGTGTCTGGGGGTCTGTGGCGGAAAATTTCCAGTCTCGGAAGGGTTGGTTCTTGTCAAAGAAAAGCCATTTTCTGCACATAAAGAACCAGGCCTTCCTGGTGGACATGTCCTCAACTTCAGCTCTGCTTAAGAACCAGGTTGGAGATGTGCCCTCGTTATTGAGCCTGACCCTGAAGGAACGAATATCTCCCAAGTCTCTCTTAGTAGTTACCAGAAAGCAATCAATGCTTCCCCGTTGGAAAGCTGGAGAAGGCTGGTGCCATAAACAACGGAATTTACTCCTGCCGTGCTGGCCAATGAGCTGTAGAAAGACCTCTACTTTGGTCCCAGCATTCCAGCGACTGCCGGTGTACAAAGTGACCAAAAAGCTCCCTGCATCAGAGGCCTCATTGTCTGGCAGAACGATAATGTACTTGATCTCCTTCTCAGCCCTGTCTCTTCTTATGGCCCAGCAGCACAAAAGTAAGTAGACGGCAAAAATAGAGAGCACTGTTATGAGGGTCAGTGGGTTTTTAGGTATGTCTGCTATCAGGTTTCTTCCTAGATCTACTGTGTTGGGAAGAACTACTACTTTGGCTGCCAGGAACTTGATGTTGGATGCAGGAAGGGCTGACAGACTCCTGCGATTCCGCTTGGAGTCACAGACACAGTGTACCTTCTGCCAGTTGGTCAAGGAGCCAACCCTGCATGTCTCTTTGCTCCACTGACTTCCAATCCCATCCAGAAATAGGCAGTGGTCATTAAAAATGTATATGCCCACCAGTTTCCGGTTTGGGTACCTTAAGACATAGCGTGTCTCCAAGACAATGGAGATGTTCTGAGTGTCTATGCCATGTTCCTGCACTATGGTTGTCAGCAGGGACTGTGGGAGACAGACAATATAGGGACCTGCAATGCTACAGTCAGCAATGGCTGTCTCATTTCCACTTGCAACTGTTGGCGTGTTGTGAAAAGCAGTGAACGAGGCCACAGGCTGAGCATGAGTGAGATTGGTACCTGTAAATACCAGCACCTTGAAAGGAGCTTTTAATTTTGTCATGATCTGGAAGTATATGCCTGTGGTAGTTTTACTGACCTCAAAACTAAATCCTCCAGTTGTGTAAGCTTGTGTTTTATCAGGTCCCATTACTAACTGAAAAGTCGTAAGTTCACCTTTCCTGGCAAGAAAAATGTCTGCTCTTTCAGGCGTGACTGGAAGTAAGTCCCCATTAGCCCTAGTCTCTGCTATTTTAAACCCCAAGACCATTGATATGATATCTGATGTGTAACCTAACCAAGGGAAGGGGCTCTCGTCAAACTCAAAAATGGCAGTCGAAAACACAGTATCCTGAGTTGATTCTGGATCCTCTCCTTTTCTCAGTGTTGGATAAAAGCAGTTCTGGCAGGTGTATGTGGCAGGCAAAGCATTTGTAATGTTCCAGGCTTCATTTTTCTTCAGAGTGATATTCCAGTGTCCTGTTTCCACTAGAGTTTCTATTTCCCCAGGGACTTTTCCCCAGAAAACTATATCTGTTACACCTTCCATGATGGAGAAAACATGTTGAATTCCATTTGCACTGACATTCTTGAGACGCAGAAGATCAGCTCTCAGGATGTTGGACAAGCATCTTAGTATGCCACTGGTCTGAATTTCTGCTTCCTCAGACCAACGGATCTGACTCCTCTGTTTCTTCAGAATTCCTGTTACTTCTGTCAGTTTCCCAATGGCAAGATCTAGTGACCTAACATTCATTTTCTCAACTGCCTCTGTGACTTCAGAAAGAACAGCCACTACTTGGTTGACTTCCATGACACTATTTACTGAAATATTCAAGACTGTTTTAACCACGGTTTCCCGAAGCTGAGCCTGAGGGAGCTGGACAGTTGGTGTGTCTTTCACATAGTTTAAGAGTGAGGCTGCAAGATAAGCCAAATAACCAGCTCTAAGACGATCCCCAGTCTGCTGAGCAGATGTTGATGTGCTTAAACGGCTTGCTGAGGCCAGCAGTTGATGAAACACAGCTGAAAGGGATTGAGTTTTAAGTGGGTTCTTTACGTAGGCACGTAAACTCACCTGGGTAAATGCCCCGAAGGAATCACGGACTTGAACGTAAAGTGTCAAAGTGTACCTGTGAGAGGGCACTCCAACTGGGAGAAAAGATGGAGGAGTTTTAGGCTCAGAACCAAAGTACAGAATTGTGCCAAATGTGTTTTCCACCACAGAAGTTACTGTGGTAGTTTGGCGTACATTGGAAGCTACAATCACTTTATATGTCAGAGGCAAATGGCTGTCAGAAAATCCTTTACACTTAACAACAAATTTTGTCAGAAAGGCTATACCATGGCGTGGGCTGATGTTACACCTGCCGGCCCGAGGTGGAGTATTTACCGCAAAGGGTTTACTGTCGGATGAAGTCCTACCATCCCAGGTAGTTACTCTTACATGAAGTACGTAGGAGCGATATGCAGGCTTTGTGAAAGTCAGAGCATGTATAGATAAGTAAGCTCCAGACCTCCCAGTTGAGGTTTTGGAAGCCCAGTCAAAATGAATTTCTTTAGAGGTGTCTGAAAAAAGGGACCAGTAGTATAGTGGCTTGTTTCTTGGTTTACAGTTTGAGCATTTTCCAGACATGGCAAATCGCTCTGTTGGAATTACAGAGCTACCACAGTTTTCAAGGCATTTCACATCCAGAACGAGTGGGGGACCAGGATCCACTTCTACAACTTGATCAGCATAAGCCTTTCTTCTGCCCTTTTGAATCACCAGGCGAAAGTAATATAAGGTGCTTCCTGGGAGGGATTCTGGTGGTATTTTCTGAATGGGACCTGAGGGTGTTATCCATCTCAAATCCTGCTGGAAGGGATGGCATCTGTTTTTCAGGTGGAATTTCATGGTTCGATAGTCTGAGGAGTCTTTAGTGCAGTACCAAGTAAATATCAACGGTCCTTCCTGTGAATCAGGATCAGAGGATTCAGAGCCATCAAGAGTCCAGCTCTCAGAAAAACCCACTGTGCGAACCGAGCCTCCTGAAATATTTGCCACTAGATCAGCTCTCTCAACCTGAACAAAAATCATATCACGGCACTTGAGGACTATTGTGGTCCTAATTGGGACTACCTCAGCAGTGAAAAAAAACAGATATAACCCATAATCTAAAGTATTACTGGGAACAGTTAAATGTATCATATCTATGCCAAACATTGCAGAAGTGTCTACTGGATTTGACCAGTCCGGCTCAGTTTTTATGTCCTTAGCAGGATAGACTCGCCAAAGGGGTTTGATAGATATGCCAATGTGGCAGTCTACATTCAACTTGACAAAAAGGTAAAAAGATAATGCCTTTTTCTTGTACAAGATAAAGGATCTGGGCTCAGGTCTCTGAATCCAACACCTGGTTATCTTACACTCTTTTTTCTCACAAACCACTGGTGCTTCTATGGTTTTTGCAGTATGGTTGTTGACCCTAACGCTTAAAAGAGCCGGTGTAGGTGCACTGCTGGTGCAGTTCACTTTTGCTACAAACCCTGTATATTTCTCTGCATCAAAGGGTAAAGCAGAGCGACGGACGAAACGCGTGGCATTTTTTGTGTGATCGTTGTATGTGTACGTGCTACTCTGGACAATATGGTCTTTTTTTGTGCCAAAAAGCTGCAGATAGAAAGTCCACTCGCACTGTAGCATCGGATGTTGTGCAGGGATAAACCACACTAAGTAACTAAAGTTCTGCAGATAAGAAGGACTGCTGAAAACGTGGACGTCAAGGTCTCTTTCTGCCAGAGACCTAATCAAAGCCCTCTTCTGATTCATATAAATGTACATTTTGAACTTGTACCACTGTAAGGCCACAAACTCTATGGTGAGTAAGTAGGAGAGCTCCTTGTGTTGGTAGAACACAGTGCGTGTGTTAGGGCGATCTGTGGAAATAGTGCTGTTGTTGTCTTTAGATGTGTGAAATGTTCCCTGATTGTACCTGAAAATGTAGGTGCTGCTGTTGGTCTTCCCTGGACAAAGGTTGACATGGATGGGAGTTTCTTTGCCAGCAGTTAAGCTCAGGGTACCGTTGAGCAGGTGCAGTTCCCCTGTCAATTCCTCAAACCTCTTTCCATCAACATGGAAGTAAATGTTGGCCACCACTGTCTCATCCAGGCTCTGAGGTGTAGAAATGGCACAGAAGTTGCTCAGCAGCGTAAATGAACTGTAGGAGAGGAGCCAACCTCCTATAGCTTGTGTGTCCACCAGTCTGTAGGAAAGTGTATTCAGGGTAAGGGGCTGTAGCCACCAGGATAAGCTGAGGGGCTGCTGAGGAACACTGAGGAGCTTGGAGCTGATACTGAGGACATGCAGCAAGTCAGGCTCCACCTTGAGAGAGAGGTTGAGGCTTATGTGAGGCATCTGCTCAATACTGACCAAAGCAACATGGATCCCGGGGTGCCTGTAGCGTACAGTCATGCGGTAGCTGTAGTAGGTGGCACAGGTCTGTTGCAATTCAGCTGTTGGGTAGATAGCAGGTGATGGTGCCACTTCACTGCTGGGAAGGAGAAGGGTCGAGGGGACGCCTCCCTGGCTGCTGAAGCGGTACTGCCAGCCAGCACTCTTGAGGCGTGCACACCAGCCCAGCTCCACCGGCTGCCACACGGGGATAACGTGTGTCTGCGGCCAAAGCACGAACAGCCGCATATCCTGTCCCGAGATCTTGACGCTCACGTTGAGGTGAAAGCACTCGGGTGCAGCGCAGGAGGCAGACGAGCATTGCACTGTAAGAAGGCTGGAGGCCCCGGGTGAGGGAGCTTGTCCTGTCTGCAGCACCACCTGGCCTGACCACCGTGAGATGTTCCTCACAGAGGCCGAGTTCAGGTACCAGAGGCAGCAAGGTGGGGATGGTGGCTGCCCCTCCTCCCCCTCTACCTCCGGCCCTGCTCCCGGGGCGGGCTGGTAATGCAGGGTCACGGTGCTGTTCCACAGGCACGACACCCTGTGCCCGTTGTCCTGCCGCTGGACGACCTGGCCGTGAGGGCCCAGGCAGCTGACTCGCAGGGGTGACGGCTGGAAACGGACAGGGGACGCCGCCGAGCTCCGCCGGCACCAGGCGAGCAGCTGCAGGAGGAGAAGGAGGAGCGCGGCCATCGCGGCCAGAGGGGACGGGGAGGAGAACGCGCGGCCTCCTGGGCGCTGCTCGTTGGGGTGGCCCAACGGCTGGGACAACAACCCGAGGGCACCGGAACCTCCCCCGGCGGGCAGCCGGGGAGAACACTATTTAAACTCGGCCACGGCGGGCCGGAGGCGGGCCCGGAAGAAGGAGCAAAGATTTCGGGGCCAATAATCACCACCGAACTCTCGCGGCCGTCCCTCAGCGGGGGCGCGAGAGCTCCGCGCGCACCCGGCACCCACCGCCCGCCGCTCGCGCCGGTGGCGGCCCCGCCCCCTTGGCCCCGCCCCCGCTCGCGTTGGAGCCGCGGAGCGTCGAGATTGCAGGGGGAGCATGGCTGCGCTGAGGGACTGCAAGGTGAGGGCTGGGCTGGCGGGCTGCGAGGGGAGGGCAGGGTGAGGCACTGCGAGGGGAGGGCACCGCTGAGGCGCAGAGTCAGCGCGGCTCGGCCCTGCGCCCAGGGGCGGCGGGGGGCCTCCGTGGGGGGCGCGGGGGCTGCCGGCGGGCTTTGGGCTGTGGCGGGGGGGGGGGTG
>VZRQ01001478.1:505062-546191 GCA_013397975.1 Machaerirhynchus nigripectus
GGGGAGCTGAGCCGGGCTCACTGTGGCTGGGGCTCACCCTCAATACACTCGGGTGGGTTTCGGAGGAGGGGAGCTGCTGTTGGGATCTGGAAATGGGGAAGGGTCGCTGCACCCATCCCTTCTGCTGCGGAAGCAGCCCCGTGTCTGAGCGTCTCTGGTTCTTCTTGTCAGCGCAGGGGTCCCACGGCACCCACCTGCCCTTTCCGTGAGCCTCAGAAGTGGGTCAGGCCTTCGATTAAATCAGCTTCGGGTCAAAGGGTGCGACCTACAGGAGCTGCTTACTGATTAGTCATTTGCATACTCTCTTTCTGATAAACTCCTTCTACGGTTGTGTTTTGGTTAATTAGGCAGCGGCAGGTTAAAACAAAGTCTTGAAGATTGTGTGTGACAGGTGCATGATTGACAGAGCTCTGGGGATCTGTCATACAAGGAATGCAAGAGGTGCCAGCTGCAGCCCACAGAGAGCACAATTCTAAGCCAGCTAAGATTCTAGCAGAGAAAAAAATACAAATGAACAGTTACCAGATCTCATGACTGAACTCTAATCTTAGAGCAGGGGAAAGGGCAAGGCTTTGGTCTCACCAAGAAGCAGTGAGAAGAGCAAAGGCCATGACTCTCTAATAAAAGAGGCATCACAGAGAAGACTCTCTATTGGAGTTAGAGGGTTTTGGGAGATGCGTGTAAGAGAACCCAAAGGCAGCCTCTGTGGGAAGGGGAACTGATAATTGCCTTACAGACTCTTGAGGCTGATTTTTGCCCACTCACACTCCCTCCTGGATTTCTTCAGTCACAGGATTTCTTCAGTCACAGTCTGATACTTGACTAGAGAGAGGCCCCAGGACCTGAGTGTCCCAAGTAGTCTGGGCAGGACCCCATATGTATGTCCCAGAGGACAAGGGGTGCTGGCTTTTCTGTGGTCCCAGTAGTTCTTTAGTTCTCAGTTGGTAATGACAGATGAGGTTTGGAGTACCTCTTCTATGTCTCTTAGGAGCCAGCAGCTGCTCTGGGGTGGTTCTTCCCTGTAGCCCATTGTCCTGATGTGCTAGTAGTGACATAGTGCTGGAGTAGTAGCATCCCTGATGTGACACAGCCTTGCTGCCATTCTCCTGTTGCCAGAGTGGGAGTTTTCCAGTGTGGAATGAGTCAGGTGGGCTGTAGCCATAGCAGGACAGAGGCTTTCCAGAGTGGCTGGAAAAATAGCACATGCCTCAGCTAGACCAGCAGTGTCCTCAGCAATGGATGCAGGCCCATTTTCCACTAACCCTTGCTCTGCTGGTTTGTTCTGGTGCTCACACACAGATTTTTCCATTCTTGTGAATCAGCATCAGGTCCCCTCAGAATGGGACATGATTTTCTGCTTGGCAAGCACCTCAAGCTGTTGTGTAAAACAGGCAGTGATGCAGAGACCTGCTCCAAATGAAGCTTGTTTTTGATGACTGATGCTGAGGGTGGCTCCTGGCCTACTTTGCAGGGCGCCATGGAAGATAGCCTGCAAGTAGCAAGCCTAACCTTGCTACTGGCTTGACTTTTCTCTTTATTCTTTTTCTGGATGATAAATGACGTACAGAATAAAAATGTTCAGCTCCCCCAAGGTTGCGGAATAGAGCTTAAAGACTAACTGGCAAAAAAAAAAAAAGATAAAGGGATTTAAAGGTATGCACACAGGATGATAAACATGGATGGAACCAGTGGAGAAACAGATAAGAAGGAATACAATGTTTTTGTGGCAAGTCACGTAACACGGAAACAACAGCACATGCCCAAAGAAAAAGTTCAAGGAAAGGTCGCCTTTAATATCGAAGCATTCAGTGAATTCATTCAGTGAATAGACCCCTTTTTATGACTCTCTGGGACCATAAAAGAACTGAACTTCCTGTAGGAGGCAGATGCATGCAAATTCGTTCTAGGAATTAGTTCTGTGTATTAGATAAGAAGCACGTTTTAATGAATATGTATGATGGATAAAGACCTCATTGCAAAGTCTCACCACACCCACAGAACGAGGAGAGTGTGTCCTGTGCAGATAAAGAATGCCTGCTTTCTAATGCTTCAAATTGTGTTAGGAAGTTTATTCCAGCCTATTTCAGTATCATGGATATGGTATGAATTGCAAAGAAAATGTGTAATTTTAGATTCAGGTCTAGTGTTTCAGGCATGTAATTTGAAGACTCAATTGCTTTAGCTGTTGGAATTTGAGTCTTTAATCCAATCACAGTGGGAAAGCTTTAGAAGATATTAACAAAGTTGTCTTTGCCTGGTTACTTAAAAATTTTGACAGATTATTATAGCTAGGAAATGCATTAAAATTTAAAATGAGAGGAGCTGAATTCTTGTAGCATCAGGAAGGACTAAGCCCCCATTAGAAGTCTGCTTGCCCCAGGTCTGTTTCTATAATATATGTCTATCCTCTGTGTTCTGTGTACTGCATTAAAGTAACGCTGAAGTGATTGGGGCCACTTCTCAAATGAACTGTACTCACTTCCCAGCAGCCAGCCAGGAGATGTTGTGCCTCAGTCATGTTATGTTACTAGAAACTATGGCAGCCCAATTCTGTTTTGCTTTTTAGCTTTATCCATTGCCCATGTTCTTATTTTTGTCAGGCTTGTGTTTAAATCTGTGATCTAAATTTTCAGTTGGTTAACTCCAGAGGCTTAGTGGATTTGCTCTGCCAGGCTGTTTGGTCTGCAAGTTGATTCAGAAGAACATTATTGTTTATAAAAGATTATAGATTTATAGATTATAGGAGATCAGGGTTTTATTTTACCATGTCTCTACTTCACACGAGGTGTGCCTGTAGCAGAGGAACATGCCAACAGGTGTAATGAATTCAGAATGGCGTTGTCATTATGAGATGGGCAACCCATCAAGATCTTCTGTTACACTTGGTAATTGGCTTCTTTAGTCTCACTACTACTCCAACTAATTGAGTCTTAGATGTAACAACAACTGAACAAAAGGTTTGTTTCTGCCTCACACACTTTTCTTTTTAAAAATTATGAAAATTTCAGAACAGCATCAATTTGAACATCTGTCAGTGTAGCTTGGAAGATGAGGGTGTAAAAGGAGTATGTTTGTGTTTGTTTGTTGTGCAGGCCTGGCAGGATGCTGGACTTGTTCTGTCCACGACCAGCAATGAAGCCTGTAAGCTCTTCGATGCTGTGCTGACGCAGGTATGACTGAAAAGTGTAAGAAAATGTGATTTGAAGGGACTCATGCATGAAACACTCTTTACTGTAGTTGATATTTAAATTTCTTATCAGCTGGGAGAGCCTCAAAATCAGGCTGCCACAGGAGTTCAGCCTTTAGCTGGCAGCAGGAAGCCCTTTTAGCAGAGGGCTGTGCCAGATGCTGGAGCTGTGGTGAAAACCTCAGCCAGTGATGTGCTCATTCCACTTGATATCAGCAAATCAGCCAGTTGACATAAACCACATAGAAATCCAGGGTAGTTGGTTCTGCTAGTGACTGAACTGTATTAAATCCCAGTTTTTCTGTTTGCCTACTACACTAAACCTACCTGAATGCAACATTTGTCTTTTAGTCATTTCCCTTGCTTTTGAATTTTAAATGTCTGTGAGAACAAAAATAAGTCCAGTATCATAGAGGATTTCTCGACCCTGTCTCGCTCTGTCTCTCTTACAGTATGCAACTTGGACCAATAATGAGAGCCTTGGAGGTATTGAGGGATGTCTCTCCAAGCTAAAAGCAGCAGATCCAAACTTTAGTGAGTATAATCTTTGATTCTGAGCATGGAAAGTGCTGGGTTAATGCCTGTTGTCTTGGTTTTTAACTGACTTTGTTTATGCAAGGGCAAGGTGATAATTTACAGAATTCTGTAAAACTTCCTCAAAATCTAGAACAGGCAGAATGCTTTAGTGTGTTGGTTTTTTTTTTCTTTTCTTTTCATTTCACGTAATATTTAAGTAGCTGTCATGAAAACCTTCTGAGAACTTTAGGCTTGGGAGACTTCCCTGACCCGTGTCCACAAGTCAGTTCTGTTGAAAATACTCAGCTCCTCTGGTGTTTTGTGGAGCTGAAGGTGCTGCTGTGAGCTCAGCTGGTGCTGTGCTGTTTCCTGCAGCAATGGGACATGTCATTGCCAATGGCTTGGAGCTGATTGGCACTGGAAGGACCGTGAGACTCGACAAGGAGCTGGACTGTGCCATGAGAGCCATGGTGGCACTTTCCAAGTCACAGCCACTGACGGAGCGGGAGAGGCTTCATGTGTCAGCGTTGGACGTGTTTGCCAGGGGGTGCGTCCTCTGTCACCCTGCTCGAGGGACTGTGAAGAGTTCCCTTTGTCTGCTGCAGACAGAAGTGAAGGTTGGGAGTAGTGGTGGGTGATGTTAGCTGACATCTAGCAAAGGATTGGGGTGAGATGTCACGGATTGTTCCTGAATTTCTCTCTCCACTCTTTAAGTGCTATGTCTAGCTGGTGAGCAGCACTCTAGGAGGTAAAGTGCTCTGTTGCCACAACTTCCTAGCATTAAGCACTCCATGTTTAAATCTACCACAGATCCATCAGTGTGGTTTAGAACTAGGAAATAAAGTATTTGGCTACAGGAGGGTTCAGACTCAGATGCACAGAAGGAAAGCGATAGACTTCTCTCTCTTGTCTCCCTATGTCAAAACCTATTTCCTCTGTAAAAGAGGGAGATAAGAGTGTCACAAGTGCTGTAGAGGCTCACTGCTTCATTCCATATGATAAATCTATATGAACTGCAGAATGTATGGGCTAATGATTCACTTTCATTATTTGTTATTCATTATCAAACAAATGGGTGAACATGGATTTGCCTCACATCTCAGCAAAGGAAATGAGTAAGCTACTGAAGCCCTGCCACTGGGTTTGATTCCCACATAAGGGGAGGGAAGGTGTCTTTGCACATACGAAGCTCCATTAATTATGGTGGGTCCCTGTAGGAACTATTCATCCCTGTAGAAAAACTTTTAGATTTATGGTTTAAGCTTGTTTCATTTTCCTTATGTGTTACAGTGATTTGGTGTAACCCAAGACCATTTCTTTTATAAGATTTTTCAGAAGGTGCCAAATGAAGATAATGCCATTATTAGCTTAGAAAAGACTAAAAAATTCCTTCAAGGAAAGAAAATAAGTCACTTGGTGCTGAGTTTTCTATTTTTCAGCATAGTTTGAGTTCAGGACTAACAGTAGGGGCAGGCATGTGTGCCTTCTTTCAGCGATGGAAATAATTTTTTGTTTCTAGCCAACTTCCAAAGGCTTGTGGTCTATGGGAGCAGATTCTGCAGAGCCACCCAACGGACCTGCTAGCCCTCAAATTTTCCCATGACACTTACTTCTACCTGGGATATCAACGTCAGATGCGAGATTCTGTTGCCCGTGTTTATCCTTTCTGGACACGTGATGTTCCACTGAGCAGGTGGGTCATGCTTCATTTGGAAATTGTTTTTACCTGGTGTGCATGTACTATGTGGTTTTTAAGTTCAGACTTACAAGTTCAGGATCTCTTGGAAACAGACATGTAGACAAAAATCAAGAGTCTAGAAGTTAGTCAAACTTGACCACAGATAGAACGTGTCTCCAGTATCCCTCTTGATACTGGTGTCGAGAGATTTTTCTTAAGTGAGCTGTGTCTCACTGCTGTCAAATACAGCACATGGTGTCTAACACACAGGATAAAATCATGTCCTCACCCAGGGCAGTGGCAAAATTTCTTCATTTCTTAAAAAAAAAGCTATTCATCTTGATCCATTAAAAAAGTCATATTTATGCACATAACATCCCTAATTTTCCTTTGTGTTGGGCCTTTATGGCTTAATGGGGATGATTTATAACCAGTTTTAAAGGGCCACTTCACGTAAAAGTACCCTTCTGTGGTTTTGTGGGCACTGGGGAAAATGTAGAAGGTTGCCTTTGAGATGCTCAGATAACTTTGGTGACAGCAGTGTCTCGCTTCCAGCCTTTTAATTCTGCATCTTGCAACTGTTACAGAGATCAACAGCTGGTTCTGTGTTGCTGGTGATTCCATCTCATCCAGAGATGGAAATGTCCATTCTGATATGCATCTTGTCACTGTTTCCTGTGCTGGTGTCTCTGGGTCACTAATTTCCTCCGAGAACTAGCTTAGTAGTTCTGTATCCTGCAAGCTTGAGCCCTCGTTATAAATTGCACTGCAAGGACTCAATTTTGAGTTAAATGCAATTTCTAGTATGTTTTTTCAGTCCTGGATTAAACCTAGTTATAAATGAATGATGTGCTGTTTTTCCTCCTTTTGTTAGTTATGTGAAGGGCTACTACTCTTTTGGACTCGTGGAAACAAACCTTTTTGACCGTGCTGAGAAGGTTGCCCGTGAGGTAAACTGCCTGCTGTTGGTGCTAAAAGGCTTGAGAATTTTCAGGGTGGTGGTTTCTGCCAGTTGTTAGTCAAATTAGCAAAGAGATAAAGCTCAACATGGAAATGCTCACAGAGCTTTGTGAGACTTGTTGCTAACATTCTCACATTGCTGCCTCACCAAGGCCGTTCCACCTGGACTGTATTTCCCTCGCTTGCTTATGAGCATGCCCTGTCAGATGGGGCCAGAACACCCCTATAAAATCCATATATCAGTCCATTTGCTGCTTCCCACATGTATAATTGGCTGTTTACTCCTATTAAAGAATGTTGGATTGTTTTGATGCAGTCTGCTCTTGACAATCCATCCTGTTTGGCTTCCTGCTCCCTTTTTTTCCTAGATGCTTCTTCCTGGATTATTGAACAATTAACTGTACAATGTTCCTGGGGATCAATATTAACCAGCCTGTTTCATTTCTGTGAAGATAGTATTTATACTTGACTTTCTCCAATCCTCAGGACTATCCCTGTCCTCCGGGAGTCTCAGACACAATTAATCTCTAATGGGTGTTCTTGACAAAACTTCTGTTACATTGAATTGCTGAAAGTGACAATAGAGACTAAACCCTAAAACTTAACCTTTGCTAGGTTTATGACTAACTTTACAAAATGCCAAAAGCCTAGTGGGAGTAGTTGGGACAAGGAAGAGGAATTGGCTGAATACTCAGAGCTGGCCATTTTTTGGAAAATAAATAGTTATCTGCAGGGCACTATATCATGGAATATATTGTGCCTGTGCATGCAGCTCTTTCATTGATGCACATCTATGAAATAGATGTCATTTCACAGTCATGATCAAACCCTGCGTTTTAAAGTGTTCTGCACGTGTTCATCTCCCTGCAGCAGAAACTGGGAAGTGAAGTCAGCCAAGAAACATTCTCTTCCTTTTCTGTCCAAATCAGACTTCTGGGCTGTGGTTAGTTGGAGTGGTACAAGGACATACTGAACATGCAGGAAGTAAAAAGTAGTCTCTTGTTTCTAGATAAGCAGTGATAAATGTCTGTATTTGCAAGTTTGTAAGGCTCATCGTGTTTTCCTGTTTTTCACTCATAGGCTTTGGCTATAAATCAGACAGATGCATGGTCTGTCCATACTGTAGCTCATGTAAATGAAATGAAAGCAGAGGTGGAGAAAGGCTTAGAATTCATGAAGGAAACGGAAAGGAACTGGAAGGTAAACATTTTTGTGGTGTCTCTGAAAAAGCTCCTTTTAGATTGTCTTTAATTTCTGCAGCCAAATTCTTGACTCCTCTGCTGCAATTCCTTCATATCTGCAGACCTGTTACAAGCAATGCAGAGTTTGCATGTTAGTAGAAATCCTCTCTTGAGGTGCTGCTACTCTCCATACAGCTTTTTAAGCAAGAGGCAGGAAGAAGTGGCATGTTATGAGGGACATGAGGAATTTTAAGAGCAACTGTAAAGAAAAGAGAAATGATGCTCTTATTTCTTTTCTAGTGTACTAATTACTTTCTAGTGTATCAGTTGCCTTATATATCCAACGTTTGATACCATCTTTCAGAGTATTGAACAGGTTAATTAGTCTGTCATGTGTTTCTTTGCTGTAAATGAAGCTTCATTTAGTGTTTGACAGCATTTTCCCAGTGATTAAGTCTTTTATATTCAGAGCAGAGGGCTGTGAGGTTTGCATTTGCTAGAACCCTCAGGAGTCTATTTCAAAGTCATTTGAGCTGACTATTCCACCTCACCCAAAGAACAGGACTGGATAGTGAGACTAGGAAGGCTGTTTTTGTGCTTGTTTTATTTTTTAAGTTAAGCATTCAGATACTAGGCTTGGAAGTGCAGACAGAAAACTCTTGCTTAAAGTTCACACCTGTCATTTCCCAGAAAGGATTTTGTCTTTTATTACGTTAGTTTTAATGAAAAAGTGATGTAGAGGATTGACAGTTTGGGTGATACTTTAAAAACCTCAGTCAGTGACTTTTGGATCAATTTTTTTCTTTAACTCTTGCTTCTTAAAATAGTTGCGTGTCTCTGTGATTCATACTCTTTATCCAAATAAAATCAAGTGCAAGCCCACTTCTCTCTAGCAGTTTAATCTTTTTCAGAGCTCAAATTTAGCAGCAGTGAAAAGGTTTTGCTTTATTTAGTCAGGTAGTTCCATGATCTTGTCTGTATGACATTGGAATGGCAGTATGATATTCAACTTGATATTATCAGTGTTTATGCCAAACACTTAACTGCTTCTGTTGCTCAGGTTTGGTTTGTGATTTAACGTTAAACAAGCAAAGATTACCAAATGTTTATCTTAGCACTGTAAGGCCCTGACATTTATTAGGAACCTTTACCTTTGTGCTTCCTGAAAGTGGATGTTACAGTTGTCAGTATGACAATAAAAAAGATTTTTCTGCTTGTGAGAACATTAAGTTTAACTACAGAACTGGGAGAGAATGGGAGGAGAGGGATGAACCTTTCTGGTATTTTAATTTTCACCAAAGGATTATGGAACTATATTTCTGTTTGTCTATTTTTAACGTGTTCACAAAAATGAACTGCAATTGCCATGAACTGCAGGCTAGGGAAGAGGTTTGGAAGGTCTGGTGCCAGCTGGAAAGGACAGTGCGAAGTTGGTGCAGTCCAGCAAAAATTCGTCTCACCTGATGAGCTGCCAGTGTGTTTGGCATCTAGTGCAGCTTCTGGAGCCTGTAGTAAAACTTGTTTAAAATGTGATTCCTCTTTGTCTGAGGTAGGTTCCAGATGGCTGGGATGAATGGCCCTCACAAGGCCTCCAGATCCTCTTCTCTCCACTATCTGGCCAGGTTACTTCAGACAAGATGCTTGAATTTTAGATGAGACAAATCTTACTCTTGTTATAGATGTGGATTGAAAAAAAAATTTAAAAAAGGTGCTGCAGAAAGGTGAATTCTGAGGCATCCAAGTGAAACTCTTCTCTGGAAAATGATGTGGGGGAAACCTTGGGTTTGAGGTGTCTCCCTGAATAGCTGCAAGGACAAATGTACCAAATGAGAAGGTATCCTGGCAGCGGAATTAAATTTCTTGTCTCTTTTGTGTCTCCTGAAGTACTCAGTTTTACTGAAGAAGGAAGCAGAAATCTGACTAGATAACTTAAAAAGCGAAGTTATTTTGTAAATAATTTCTTTTTTTTCCCCCCTCTCTCTCCAGAACAGTGATATGCTTGCTTGCCATAATTACTGGCACTGGGCTTTATACTACATTGAAAAGGTATGAGATATTTTCATACATGTGCTTTATGGTCCAGATAGGTCATCTAAAGCTCTTTAAAAGGCAGACCTAACATTTACTAGGTGGGGGGGTGTCAGCATTTTAAAGGGATGTTTTTATAAAGTAGCATGATGCCACATTTACAAAGTGGCATACTCCTATATTACAGTTATTTTGAGAATTTTAATTGCATTGGTCAAAAGTTTCAGTATCTTTGTTAGAATGTTGAAATATTGCTGTGATATTATTGCGTGTTTGAAGATCCAATAGTCTCACTAATTACATTTAGCACAGTTATTTATGATAGCAAGATGAACTTAGATCTCTAATTTTGAGACAAAAATTAACAAAATTCTTACCAAATTCAGTACTAATTTTCTGGCCCAAAAATTTGCTGACTATGAAAAAAGAGGCCATAAACTCTAAATTGGGTTGCCAATGCTATTCATTATTGTTACTAATTCTTACTCTTGAAAGCCTTTATAAATGGTTGAATTTTACCCAGGCTATCAGAATTTCCTTGTATTTAATGCTTAGCACTCGTGAGGTTCAGCTTAATCGGGAGAAAAATGTGGCATTTTTGAGAAGGTAGCATCCTTTGGCCAGAAAGCCGAGTAACATAGAAGGAACATAATTCTCAACAGGAGTCCAATAGTTTAATTTTTCCACTTCCTATCTGCATAACTTTTTTGAAGGCTACTTAAAACTGTTTTTCCCCTCATCTCTTTGCATACGCCACGGGATGCAATTTTTGCAAAAATCCCTGCAAGGAACATTAGAATGAGAGGCAATACCTCATGTTTCTCCTTCTTGCTTAACTTATGCCTGTACTGGTAGTTATTATTAGATGAAACCTCAACATACTGATCATTTTGCCTGTTAAATCAAGGTTTTTCTGCTTTGAATACCTCGAGGTTTCTTTGACTTGGTTTGTTTTGATCTGGCAATCCTGAAGAGCTGTTATGATATCTGTTAATGTGCTTGTCTCTGGTTGCTGCCAGTCACTGCTGGTTGCCGTGTCTGCCCGTTAACCACACAGTCCTCCTTTGCTTTTCCAGGGGGAATATGAAGCTGCTTTGACAATTTATGACAAGCATGTGAGTAGGGGCCTTTTTTTCTTTACCGAGATCATGCAAGATCACAATGTGTGCTTTTTTCCTTCTGTGTGAGATTGAAACCTATCACAGTGTGTGATCTATGTATAAATACTGTTTACATCTGTTAGTACAGTCTTTTAGGGAAAAACCTTCCCAGCAGTTCTGGGGAAAATGCCCCAAGGACTTGAGTGTTACATAGTTTGAGTGCTTGGAAGAGCTACAGTGGTACTGATTTCCATTCTGTCCATGTTTCTTATTCGTGCCTTTTAAAAGGGTGTGAATTAGCCAGTTCTTTGTAAAGTCACCTTTACAAAGAACTGGTTTTGCGTGTTAGGTACAAAGTCAACTGTCTGGATTTCAAAACAACCTTTGTAAATAAGCCATATCAAATTAGGCAGCATAGCACATCTTTGTAAGGGTTGTAAAAATACTGCAAGCATTAAGAAAGCTGCTGGGCAGATATGTATCTACTAACCTTGACCAAATGAATTAATATTTATGACACAGTTTTGTGAAAAATAAAATAACATGATGACTCTCCATATTTACTGGTAAAGACAACACCTATAAAGCCATATAAGTTTCTATCATTGCAAATTCCTGTATTCAAGAAAGATGCAATTAGGACTATTACAGAACAGGTAATTTTGAATTAATAGAAGGATAAAATAATTTAGTACTGTGAAAATAAGTTTGATAATCTGAGGAAGTTTCCACTAGCACATCACTTGGTCAGCCTGTGAGTACTTGTGATTACAGATTGCTCCTCCATGCCTGGAAAGTGGAAGCATCCTGGATATAGTGGATAACAGTTCGATGCTGTACAGGCTTCATCTGGAAGGTAGGATATCCTCTGGCCATTCTTTTTTATAACTGTAGTTTTCTTTTTCCCTTCCCCTGCCATTTATGTTGGGGAAGTATTTCAATGTAATTACACAGCAAGCTCGATCAAAATCTTGAGAAAAGCATCAATGTAAAGTTCCTAATAATGTCCATAAGCTTTATTCTTCCCAAGAGCTTCCATTTTCCATGCCAGTGTAGCATAGCAGTCAGCTCCAGCTGGCATAGGTCACGTACTTCTTCTTTGACAAATTCACTTCTGTTATCTCGGGAGCTCTGAGGCTGAGCAATCCAAGTGCATAAGCCTCTAAAAACCCATAGCACTTTCTGGACATAAATTTCCAGTTAGATCCTTTTTTTTCTGCTTTGATCCTGATTGAAATAGTTAGTATGGGCATATTAGCTTCTGGCTTTTTGTACCCTCCTAACTCAGTGGCATTTCCCCTTTTCAAGTCAGTGTTTATACGCTGGGGTTTATGGCAGGGGACGCGATGGGCAGACGGGATTGTCATACTGTTCTGCTAAAACACTAATGATGCATTGGGGTTTTTATTAAATCCATCTTCTCACTCTTGTCTTGATTGCTACAGATGGCTCGTGGTGAGCAGCACCTCCAAGACATTATGAGCAATCTCAGAATAAAGCCAGAAGCTCACACAATGCAGACTAAAATATTGCCTTTAAGCTCCTGACAGTCACGAAGTTCTTGGCCCAGATAAGGCAGGCTGCAGCTGAGCTTTATTGCTGCATAAATTTTGCCACATCGGGAAATGTTCTCTTGAGTTCAGTAGGAATGCTTTTTGTGCTGAGTGACTGAAAGTACATTGCGAAGTCATACTTTTGCATGTGGCAATGTTATTGAGACAGGTATTTTTTTACTCTTAGGTGTAAAGCTTGGGGACAGGTGGAAGGATCTTCTTGGGGTTACGAAGAAGCACAGCAAGGATCACATTCTTCTGTTCAATGATGTGCACTTCTTGATGTCTTCCCTTGGAGCCAAAGACCACAAAACTACTGAGGAGCTTTTAACAACTCTGCAGGAACTTGCCAGGTAAGTGAAGAAATTCCTGCATTGGGTTTGGTAAATAGCCCTCTGAACTTCAGGGCAATGATGTCTCTGGCTTGCTGAAGCTCCAACATGCTTCTCCCTACCTTAGCATGTCACTGGGACACATCTGGTTTAAGCAGGGCAACATCCAGTTAGGAGATCCATATCTTTACTTATTTTTTGAATTAGTGTCTAGAGGGGTGTCTCATCTTCTGTTTAGCAGAAATCTTCTGTGTTTGAGGTCATGGACACCACCTGAGCAGTTACTGTCTGTTTCCTTTTAGTGGGGTCACACTAAGCTGTGTTACAGACAAGGAGTAAAGTATACTAATAAGAATGTTCTGCAAGATACGTCAGCTATCTGGTGGATCTTTTCTGCTCTGGTTTAAAAGGTTCTTTAATAACAGAACAGTAGTTGGTAGTGATATTCTAATGGCTACTCTCTGATGTGTTGTTAAGTCCATCTGCAGGAAATCAAGTTTCAAGTACTGTTAAAGTAATAATCTAGAATATTTTGCTTTCAAATTAACTTATTTGAAAAAGTTGAATATTTAAGTACTACATCCAAACAATGAGGGTTTTGTGTTCCCTTAGGTATTAAACGACTGTAAATTGCCTTGAGTTTTTTGGAAGGGGTTGATATATAGGTGCTTTAAATGCAATTTCTTCCCCCCCACTATACCCTTTTTTTCCTCTGTTTTAGCATCTGTTGCTTCCTTTGCCCTTAAAAAGGAAGGAGAACCTGTAATTGTCACTGTTTGTTCCTGACTATATGTAGTTTCTAGGAATACTGTAATTTTTAAGAATACTTACCAAAACAAGTAACTTTCAAAGCAAGCCTAAGTATGTCTGATTTAACTAAAGTAGAAAATGGCAAATATATTTTATTATTGATTTGTATTTATGTAAGTATGTCAGTATAGATCAAGTATAGAAAACTGCACACCACAGAAGCTTTAATGAACATGTGGTCATATATGCTACTTATTCTTTCACCCAGTGCTTCCTTTTACCTACTTTCAGCCTTAATAATACATGTGTACATTTTTAGCTGTAGTTTGAAATATTGAAAAGCTTCATTTCATTATTTGAGAAAGCAGGCTGTGAGCTCTAGGGGTTATATTAATGATTGGATTAATTTACATCTATCAAAAATATGTAATATATAAAGTATACCCCAGAGGTGTTTTTTATGTGTTAAGAAAGCAGTGATACAAGCTGGGCACAAACATCAGTCCCATCTGGCTTTGCACCGGTATTTTTCCCTGGCCTTTGCTGTGGAGAGTTGATGAGAATTTGTCAGGTGTCCCATGGCGCTCTCTGGTGGTTGGTGTCACAGGCTCCTTTTCATGGAAATGCTGGACAAAACGTGTAAATGAGGAATTGTTCCATCATTTTCATCACTGGCTGTCTCAAGCTGCTTAAAATGAACATCTGTTGTGCACTTTTATCTTTCTAGGATGCCACAGTTTGTTTAAGGAATGATAAACACAGGCAGTGTTGCCTGCTGGAAAATGAAGGTTGGCCCAGTGAAAGAAACAGGAAATTTTGTAACGCTGACTCGAGGAGCTGGCTTGCAAGGTCATGGCTGAGCTGTGTGCGAGGACTGATGGCCACGTGTGGCCAGAAAAAGGACTAGCAGTAGGATGTTCTGGTGGGGTCAGCAGAAGAGAAACTGCAGTTTTCTCACTGTCCTAGCCCAAACTGTTTATTGCAGAGGTAGGAGGGGTTGGGCTTGTGCCTTTTGTGGGTATATTCAGGAGAACGAAAACTGATTGCTGAATGAGTAACAAAAAGGTGAAAGTAGCATAACCACACCAAAAGATGTGGTCTAAGTCAAGTACCTGAAACATTAGGCTTTGTACAGTAAAAAAAAAAAAACCCTGTGTGCAGGCAGTTGGCAGGCTGGCAGTGAAATATGGCTATTTATGCTTTGGCTTAGGGAAGTTTAACTACTTTTTCATTCTGCAGAGCACCTCATGAAGACCACCAGCTTTCCCTGGCTCCTAGTTTGGGGCTGCCACTGTGCCAGGCTTTTGTAGAGTTTGAAAATGGGAATTGTGACAAAGCTGTAGATCTGCTGTACCCGATCCGTTATGAACTAGTCCAAGTGGGAGGCAGTGATGCTCAGGTAAAGGAGATCCAGAAAAGACTTTTTGATGTGACTTAATTCCCTATCAGTAGCCGCCATTAGGCACTTACCTCATCAACAGTGCCTCACTCTTAGACAGTGAAAGGTTGAACTGTGCTTGTGACTGAAGCCTGTTTGCAAACACTTACAAGCACGGTTAGCTATTTATTTTTAATGTTGATATGTTTCCTTCCTGTGAATTTAATAGTTTGGTAACCAAGACATTGTAACCAGCAAGACATTATAAATTGCTTCTTAGTTTGTATTTTGCTGACTTTTTTTTCAGAGAGATGTTTTCAGCCTGTTATTGATTCATGCTGCTTTAAATTCTAAATCAAAGGCCAAACGGAACCTTGCAAGGTGAGTATTTCTGCTGATAAATATTTGTGGAAGTAGCACTGTTGCTAAAAGTAAGGAGTATATTCAAACCAATAAATTTAAGGCTAAAATTATATGCAAGCATTTGTGTTAAATGTAGCAATATTTAACCAGGATAAAAAGTACTACAGTTTCCAATTCCAGAAGTACACTCTTGCAGCCTGGATGGATGATCTGTATATGTTCAAGGGTAGTTGATTTTCAAATGGTTCTGTATTCAAATACGGCCTGTTGACCCGTGTGTGTTATGGATTGCTAAGCTTCTGTGAACTGCTGCAGCTCCAGCCAGTGCCACTGCTGACATCTGCGTTGCTGGGAAGTCAGAGGTGTGCTCTGCCACGTGGGCTTGCCTCAGCACAGCCTGCTTGGCAGAAACAGCCCGTGTCTATCACCCACTCCTCAGCCTCCCGCTTCTCCTTTCTCAGGTGTCTCCTGAACGAACGTGATGTGATGAGACCAAAGTCACCAATGACTGAACGACTGATCAGAAAGGCAGCAGCCGTGCATTCCATGGCATAGGGCTTTCCTCCAGCTTCAGTTGGAAGAGCCAAGAGCTTTCCACAAAGCCTGGGTGCAGGGGTGCTGTGAAGGAATTCGGGGAGGTACTCAGTGTTAAAAGATCTGAGAATAATTTCCTTAAAAAAAAGAGCTGTTGCTTTTCAGGAGGTTGTGTCTTAGATGATTCCACAAGGAAAGAAGAAAATCTGCTGATAAAGCACAGCTTTCTGAAGCATCCCAAAGGCATTGCTGCTCTGGTATGTTTCCCTGAACATTCCCTCTGATTATACACAGTGCAGTAACAGTGCCTGGATTTCAGTCCTTCTTTGGCCCAATTTGTTACTTGGCCTACATGTGATGTAAACTGCTCAGGTAATTCAAAGGGAGCTTTTAAATAAAGCTTACAGAAAGGCATGAACTTATACAGGCATGAACTGAATTTCATTTCAAGCTTCGAGCCCCTTCAGGCAGGAGTCACCCATGTGTGTGCATTCAGGATCTCTTTCCAGGTATACATTTTTAAACTCCCTCTCAAAAAATGTTTAATTTTTCCTTTCAAAATAGCACAGCAGAACTTTCTGGAATTACTGGGTGAATGAAACCAAACAAAAATAATGGCTATTCTGACATGGGTACTCCCTCAGCACTTTTAAATCTTCCAGGGAAAAGCCTGAATTTCAATTGAACAGTACCATCTCTGAAGGGTATGTTGGACTGGGTCTTTGTGCTTCCCTGAGCTTTTGGATAGTCAGGCCTTACTACCATCTCACTCCAGAGAGTCCCTGCATGAAGTGGGGTTTAAACCAGTGTTAAAGCACACACGTCAGAGAGGTGAAGACCAGGTGGGAGCTTCTGCCATGGAAAGAGGGCTCAGGGGGACGGAGACAGCTCTGTCCCAGCATGCATGATGGGATAAACTTCGGTGCTGCAAGATCCACGGGCGGCAAGGGAGCTCTGGTGCCTCTGGATTCCTGCAGCATCCTAGAGCTAACACATTGTCTTGTAATAGTATTCCAGAAATCCCTGATGATGGGGAAGATCGTATTTCAGACCAAAACTGAACTCATGCCACCTCTTCTTCTGGCATAGAAATCCGACACTCTGCAGCTGCCCAAGCTCTGGCTGTGCTTCCACATCTGCAAGCTCTCCTGGCCCCACAGACCTGCCCCTCCTTCCTCTCCAGCTCAGGCTCTTCCCCTTGTCCCACAGCAGTGTTGCCCTACAGTTTCCTTTTGACCTAAGAAAGCACTTCCATAGCTGGCCCTGCCCTGCTCCTGGAGTTCCTGCATCGTGGAACAAGAGGTGGAAGTACTTTGCTGACATTTTGCTTTACCCAGTCCTCCCCTGAGGCAGAAATAACTTGTTTTTAAAGCAAAAATAATAAAAAAAAATAAAACCAGGTAAGGGATTGCATTTCTTGCCTTCAAGTCTTATGATTTATGAGCGTGCTGTTTTTCATCTTCATCACTGCTTGTCTGTTCAGCCACTGTGGGGAGTGACTCACTTGGGACAAATTACACTGGATTTTTACTATTATTTTTAATACATGCACTTCAAGCAATGACTTTAGACAGGTAACTTTTTACTCAAGGAATGTTAACAAATTGTATAAGGGAACAAAAGCCTGAGAAAGCTCTGGCTGGCTATGCAGGGTGTAGTTTATGTAATCAATGACAGCTCTACTTTTGATAGAACATGATTGAGAATTTTGTCTGCTTTGCCTTAATAAATTCAAAGATGATCTTTGTTGAGCGAGTATATGACTTCTTTGCACGTGTGAAGCTTTTAAATGTGTTATTCAGCCTAATTCACACACCTGTAACAGTATGTACCCCCTTTGTTTCCATTGCTGTGGCCAGAAGCATCCAGCAGTGGAGAGCTGCAGTATCTGTGCTCATGCGGGGCGAGGGGTCACAGCCCAAGCGTGCCACGGCCTCCCAGGGGTTTTCCTTGGTGCCAATTAGGAAGAGGCTGAGCTACCATGAGGTGGAACAACCCTTGTTTCTTTTCCATCCTCCTGCATTCAGAGTATGCATTTTCCAGCTTTCCTCCCCCTTCAGCTCTGCTATCCAGACTGCAGCTCTCTCCCCCAGTCCACCCCTCCAATGGAAAAACCAAAGCCCTGTGCACCGGAGAGCTGCATCCCCACCACGGGCTGGGATGGACCATGGAACAGCTCTGTAGTTCCTGTATTGCTGTGTCCTTACTCTAAGTGTGGTGATTTGGACTGATCCTAAGCTGTCAGCATCTCACTGGCGCCCTCCCCGTACAGGCCTGCCTTGTGCCTCGCAGGAGTGGGAGTTCTACAGGTGCCTGATTCAGTTTCTTTGAAAGTTACTCACCTGCATAATAAGGAAGTACATCTTCAGAATGTCTCAGTATCTCACTACTTCGAGATATTAAAACCAGCAGTTCTGACACTACGCTTAATTCTTTCACCTTTTCTTAGGACTTCAGTAACTGCTCAGAGCAGCTGTTTAATTACATGAAATCTAACCAAACTACCCCACTACTTCAATATAAAATATATCCTAGTTAGGAAGTTAATTTACAGAAATATCCTCCCTGAATCATGCTATTCTCTCCTTAGTACTTAGCTGAGTACCTACCCTACAATGGTAGGCCATACCTGTGCAATTCCCTGGTTTAGAAACACCGAAGGAAGACAGGAAGCACAGGCAGGGGCTGGTTCACTCACTCTGTTTAGTCTGGCCATGTTTATGTAAAAACCAACTGCACACTGAAAGTGCCTGAAAACAGGTTTTATTTGCAAATACAGCAAGCTCAGTAATTCAGGAACTCTACAGGCAAACAAGAAAAAAAAAGTGTTAAAATCTTACCCACATGTTTTCATTTAGTTCTAAGTCATTTTAGTAAGATTTTCTGGATTTATCTTTTCCCTTCCTCTTGGGAAGGACTTGAAATCTTTGAGTGGCTGACAGATTTGTATCACAGATGCAAAAACCTTAGAGGCTATTGGTGTTTCTGTGAGCTTATCTGAAGGTAAAAATTCTGCTCCTCTGTCCTCACCACCAGTTTCCCTCTGAACAGCTAAACTGCCTGAACATGGCATTTTATACAGAGGGCCTTCAGTTTGATCCAAGTACAGACTCCCTGCCATCAGCCAGTAGCAACTGCACCGGTTTCTGACCCAGGATCACCCACCAAACACAAAGAGGAGCCTCGCTTGCCCCACACTGCCCCACGCACGTCCACGCAGCAGAACAGGCGGACGGTGCCTTAGGACAGCAGTGCTACCACTGGCCTTGAGAGAACCTAACTGCTCTCTTTCAGTCCCGTTCTACGTCTGGAAAAACGAAAATAAATGCACACAAACAGGACAGGATGTCTCTATGTTCCTTAAGAAGCTTCTCCTGTCCTACGGCGCTATGTGGCCACATCCACTGGAAAGCCTGGCTCATTGGGACACAGCCTTTGTGTCCTTATAGGCTGTTAGTTGCAGCCGAACTACCAAATTTTGGTATCTGCTTACTCACAGGTGGTGGCTTTCACAGTTTCAGTTGAGCTCTGCTTTTGTATAGGTTACAGCAAGTTACTGCAACTTTCCACAAAGAACTGATCCAACAGCTTTCTGATCCATCTGCCATTGTACAGATGAAAATTCTCGACAATTAACAACATGGATTTAAAATACGCTTTTTCTATTTTTGTTTACCATTTTAACTTGAAACTTGTACCAGCATTAACAAGAAGTGCTTTGAAAACAAACTCACGTCACTATTACCTGCACTGAACTGTTTCTAATAATGATAGATGAGAGGATCAAGAACAAATTAATTCTGCACTGAAAAGAACCTGTGGTTACTAAAAACCTGAAAGCTTCCTTAAAAACTACTGTACTGTTAATTTTTCTTTTAACCGTTTGTGAAGAGAAATCCTCTCTTATTTTTTTTAGGTGATGAATTTACAATTATTAGCCCACAGCAGTCATAGCATTCAATTTCCCATCCCACAATTCTGATCTTCCTGCTATGGTTATCGAAATGTCTATGCTTCATTTAAGAGAGGAAGAGAAGAAGATAAGGCAGTCACAACAAATTTGACATCTGCTTTGCCAGCCCTCCTCAATGTAAAAATTGTTTGGATTAACATTCTGAAGAACTGTATTAAAAAGAAAGAAGTCACCAAGTAGAACATCTGCACTATGGAAAACAAGATGAGGGACACAAACCACGTTCCTCTAAGATATAACACATCTTCTTCTTTCCTCTTTATCCTGACTTACTCCCTCCACTTTATTCACTGTTGTTCCGTCCTCACATGCTCCTACTATCTCCGCTTTATACTCTATTAGGTACTCTGGGTAAATCTGGTGTTTTTCAAAGACAACGAAAACAGAAGGATTTAACTCATCATTCACACAGCTGTCATAAAACCGCAGCTGGTCAGCACACTTCCTTGGGGGGCGGACATAGGCGGCGTTGCCTTTCACGTAGTCTCCAACCAGAACTCGAGCCACAAACATCAAGTATCCCTGCTGTGTAGTCTGACAGTAGACGTGGGAATAGGAAGCATCTCTAGCAAAGTAACTTCCTAGGAAACAAGATGAAAACGTGGTCATGAGGAAAATCTATACAGTGACAGCATAATCTGAGCATGCCCTAGGTTTTCAGGAGGTATCTGACCCAACTTACAGGACTTCCCTTACTCAGTTTACAGAATATCACCAATATTTTTGCAAGAGAGGGGATTGCACTGTGTAATTTGTAATCAGAATTTGCTATTTTAGGATTTTTTAAAAGCCATATCAATAAGCACACTACAGGTCTGTGTGTTATAATGAGGGACAGGCAAGAAAACATGAGGACCTTCCATGATCACACTGAGGGCATGCACACCCCTCTGCTCCCTGCCATACAAAATAATTTATCTTGCAAGTTCAAATTACGACCTCAGACATCAGAAAATGCCACCTACAGCAAACCCCTGCACTAATGCTCTTGACATCTTATGAGAAGACCCCCAACCCAAAGCAAATCCTGGCCCTCTTCAGAAGGATCATAATACCAATTCTGATTTTTTTTTTCACCTTCTATAGTTAGAGACTTCAGAACTTTGATTGCTGCATTATCAGGAGAGTCTGAGCAGCCATCTCACTTTCTACATACCCTTCCCGTAGTTAGTTCCATTGCTTCCACAAATTCTCCAGTCGAAGTTCTGACTGCAGATTGTTTTTACGGAGTTGACGTCGGTCCCGTGGAACAGAAGTTTTTCCTGGACTTCCTTTCCTCCATTTTCCTTTTTCATCTTCTCCTTTTGCCTGACAAAAATGAAGGGGAGGAGAATGTGAGCCATGGAAGAAAAGGGAAAAAGAGGTTTTTTTAAATAAATCAAATGACTATGTAACATCCATGTAAATGTCAGCTGGATCAGGTTTATGGCCTGCTCTCTCCTCTCAGAAGACGAGACACACTAGCAGCACAATGAACGAGATGAGCACTGTACTGATACCACTGCTCAGCAATTCTAGAAGATTCTGGCTTTACTCAGGGAATGTAACACTATTCCAGTCGCCACTGTACCAACCTTTTGCTCTTCTGTAGGGTCCTACTGGATGTGCTTTAAGGTCTCTTGTCCCTTCCCACCCAAGCTCTCAGTGGAGTGGAGGCAGCATGAACCACAGAAGCTCTGTGCTTCCACAGTGGCTCAAAGCTGGAGGCAGCTTGTGCTCCGTGCCACAGCCCCAGCTCCTGCCCCTGAGAGAGGCCAGTACTGCTGAGCAGATGGGGCCAGGACACAAACCCAGTCTGCTTTCCCCACTGCACACCTCGCTGGTTGAGGCCAGAGTCAGACTGAACAGGGTCAAAAGAGAAATCACGATAAAAAGCTCAACTCATATTTCCCATCATTATTCCAGGGCATCCAGACACCTCCCAGGTTTTCAGAAGCTGCTGAAGTGGACAAAACAGTAATATTCTTCAGAAAGTCATCAGCTACAAATTAAGCAGAGGCAGGGGGAGGGGAGAATCCTTCCAACTTGTAAATTAGTAAATTAAAAGTTAAGAGCAACTTATGAAACTTGTGCATTGAGAACTTACTGTGAGGGTGGGGAGGCCCTGGCACACGGTGCCCAGAGAAGCTGTGGCTGCCCCATCCCTGAAAGTGTTCCAGGCCAGTTTGGATGGGGCTTGGAGCAACCTGGAATAGTGGAAGATGTCCCCGCCCATGTCGGATTTGATGAGCTTTATGGTCCCTTCCAACCCAAACTACTCCATCATCCTCTGGACTTGGCGATGTTAAACTCTGCCTGCTTAGCTTAATTATGTCATTGGAGGATAAAAAGTCTGTACTACTACATGTTTTGAAGTCTCTTATGTTTTGCTAGATTCAAAGTTTTTTATGAAATCAATAGCAGATAACTTTCTGGGTTCCATCATTTTGCAGGTGCAAGCACTTATTTGAACAGTATTTTTCTACTCCATTACCATTCCATACAGTCCTTGAATCCTTACTGGTTTAAAACTAGACAACTGTTCTAAGCAACAGCTTAATCTTACATCAAACTAACATGAACATGGTTGAGCCCCTGCTCAAATCTGCTGGTATCCAGCTTGGCCTAAATACCTGGAAATCAGCATCACTGATACACACGTTTAAAACCAGAAAGGAGCGCTGGAACTCGGAGATCACTAAGTTAAAACACAAGAATTCTTTCTCAGTGAATACTGACTTTGTTCAACTAAGTACCTTAAATAAATCTGATTGGAACAAAAAGGCCCAAGCTGCCTTCACCCTTTTTAGCATTTCATATCCTCTAATGGATAAAGATATGTAACAGAGCATGTGTGCAGCAGGCAGTTATTGCTCCATCCCCAAGACAATCCCTGTTCCACATTCTGTGGGTATCCCCATCCCAGTTTTGCAACATGCGTATCTTTCTCTCCAGGCTCCTCTCCCCCTCTTCCAAGGAGCCATGCTCCCACAGGAGCATGGCATTGTGTGGAAGGCCTCAGACACCAATTTCACTCCTGAAACTGCTAGTAAGGAAATACCAGTCATGTTAAATCACAGGTGGCAACCTCCTTTCTTTCCTCGAAAGCATGTACAGGACAACCTGTTCTTGGAGACTCCCTCCTCATAAGGATAGGGGAAAAAATACTAACCACTGAAACACCTTCCAGAGGGATGGGTTCTGAATCCTCTGTATTTTAAGGATGCTGTAATTTTTCATAGACTGATGAAACTGCTGCTTTATTCCGTTGTATTCAGAGGTCACATTACTGATCACCACTGCCTATAAAATACAAACCAAACCAAAAGAAGGCATGAGGCTGCAGTGAGCTCAGAACACGCAGAAGCCTAATTTCCAGCAGATACACTTTCAGAAGTGTCCCCAAACTATGCTTATGAAGGCTAATTTAATGCTTTAGATCGTGACTATATGAATAAATAATAAGTAATCAGTATGTCACTCCTGCTTTGCAAGGACACCTCACCTCTATTCAGGAAAGATGCTGAAAGCATCAGCTGGAGGTTTATCATCTCCAAGAGCTGACATTTGCAACTTTAAATCTCAATGAAACAGAAATTGCAAGAAGAAACCTTGACATGTTATTCCAGATAGTGTCAGTTTTATATCTAAAGCTGATTAGGAACAAAAGATGTTAGATAACAGCATCATTTGTAACCAGACATTTATGGCAGCTTCAGCTATTAAGGATGAGACAAACGAAACACAAACACCCTCCTGGCATTGTTGTGCCTTAACTTTTCAGAGTTAGAACTTAGAAAGCTTCACTTAAAATACAGACTTCAGAAAAAAACCCTACATTTCTAAACAAACTGAGTACCTGCTTAAACAAATACATCTCCTTTCCCAAAGGAAACAAAGTCTATTTAGCCATTATCCTTTTATTTATTTGTCGCTGTTGAGGTGGCCACGACACACAAACATGAACACTACACCAGATTCATGGCATAAAGCATTATATTTCAGGAAGAACACATATTTATAGACTATTCTATGTTATCATTCATGTTACAAGTTCACTGGCTACTTAACTACCGCAATGGATTCTTGGCTATCATTTAACTACAATATAATACTATTGGTTACTGTAACATAAGCATTCAGATGTTCAGAAAAATAACAGGTGCGGGTGTGTTCCTGTTTTCTCTTTCTATTGTTTTGGATTCCGTACTTCTGTTGATAATACACTTCCCTGGGTAAAGCTGATTATTTTCTTCTCATTGGCTTTTCTCACGAATAGAAGTTAACCATGTCCAAATTGAGATCTGTGAAGCCTTCAGACCAGCTGTCAGCATCAACATTTATTTATCCATACATTTTGTGTTTAAAAATCCATCAAGAAATGCACATTTTTCCCAAAGAGAATTTAAAGCAAAACATTATTAGAACATTCCTTGAGCTCTTCTGCTCGCTTTTCATGCGTAAATTTTCCACTTTTTCTCTAAAGTAACCTGTCTTTAATCTTCCAGAATCAACGTTTATCATAATAATCATTTATGATTATTATCATAATCAGAATTATCATTTATTCTATTTATCAACATTTATCAGCAAAAGCGTGATGCTGGCAGGCTGATGTCACCCAGTAATACTTTCCACTTTACCACACCTTAAGCCATGCAGGGACTCAAGATGACAATGAGATCCCAACATCCCATGTTCCAAAGTGTTTTAAGCAGGAAAACTGTGGCCGTCCTAAAAGGTAACAGGAAACCAACATCTTACCCTACCAGGCAAAAACTCCCCATTTTAGAAGGCTGAGCTTAGAGAGAAAATAAAATAGGATAAAACTTGTGTTTCACAGCTACATTTAAGTACTTACTAATGAAGACATCAGTCACAGGGAAGTGTTCTAAAGATTAAGAATAAAGTCAGCTGCACAAGAAAGAACTGTTTCTTTGAATTTATTTAAAAGCCTTTAAAATGTTGAGTGAAATTTCCCATGTCTCAACACAGGAGCATTTTCCAAAGCTCTACAGCTCAACACATAAAATAATCAGGATGTGCAAGTACTGATTGTCTAAACAGGCTGTGGCACCACAGCCCAAGCTGCTTACCATCACCTACAGGATGAAAATCATGTCACTCTATTTCAGTACTACTTCTTTTATTTAGAATCACAAAATGATTTGGTTTGGAAGGGACCTTAAAACTCATCCTGTCTCAACCCCCTACCACAGGCAGGAACACCTTCCACTATCCCAGGTTGCTCCAAGTCCCATCCTTGGACAGTTCCAGGGATGGGGCAGCCACAGCTTCACTGGGCAATCTGTGCCAGGGCCTCCCCACCTTCACAGGGAAGAATTTCTTCCTAACACCTAATCTAAACCTGCTCTCTCTCAGTTTGAACCCATTCCCCCCTTGTCCTATCACTCCAGGCCCTTGTAAATAATCAGCTCAGCACAAGGGGGCTTCGGAGGCAGGGCATGTCCAGCTCTCACCACCAGCACCCCCAGGTCCTTCTCCCACAGCTGCTTCATCTGCTCATCCCCAGCCTGGACTGATCCCCAGGGGCTGTCCTGACCAAGGTGCAGCACCAGCTCTTGGTCTTGTTCAACTTCATGGGATTCCCATGAGCCACTTCTTGAGTTTGTCCACATCCCTTTGGATGGCCCTGTCCTTCAGGTCTGTCACCTGCAGTGTTCATCCTGGTGTCATCTGCAAATTTATGCATACATGAACAATTCCTGCTTAAACTACAAATGTGCTATTGCTATGCTGCACCTTTCGGGCACATGGTGTGATTCTTGGGGTGTCCTGTGCAGGGCCAGGAGTTGGACTTGATGATCCTGATGGGTCCCTTCCAACTCAGCATATTCTATGATCTCTTCCGGAGGAACTGTAACCTTTCTAGGTAAAACAGAGGGTCACAGCCATGTGACACAAGGCCTAATTCTGGAAGAAAGGTACTTCCATTATTTTATCATATGATGGCCTCCAGACAACAAAGCCTGTTCTCTTTTCCATGAAAACTTTGTGGTGTTGTCCTTATTTCCCCAAGGATGCTTCCAGTGCTAATAAAGGGTCACAGCACCACATTGCTGTTGAAGGCTGATACTGCACATTTCAGCACTTTTCACCTTCAGGCCTGAAAAGGAAACTCCCACTGAGTGTGAGCATTTGCTACCCTGTTATCAAGGAGCAGAATTCCCAAGGCAGAGAAGGAATCACTGCTCTGACAGCAATTCCCACCAGTGTATGAGTGCCCAGGAGTGCACAGGTACTCTGTGACTCACACCCTGAGCTCTGCTTCACTGGGGTTTTGGAAGGAGTTGGTGCTGCTGACAGTGACCCCACCGGAACTGATGTCTGTAAAGTACAGACACTCTTCACACTGCATCCTGTGCCTGGTACAGTGCAGCAATCCTTGGCCTGCATGTGGCCAGGGTTCAGCAACACATCAGCCACACAAAGACTAATCCTCTGATAGGAAACCACACATCCACTGCAAACTTTTCTCAGTTGTACGTTAAAGAAACAATTTTAAACCCAGCATGAAATTTCAGGACATAATAAATTCTTTTTTTTTTTCCTTTAACACAACTACCAATTCCACTTTGTTAAACAAAGACAGGAGAAATTCACCCCAACTTTCCTATCAGTATTACCAATTTCCATTGTGCATTTTATACACTTCTTTCTACAGAACTCTTCTCAATGACTTACAGATTAAGACACTGCAATGCTCGAAAAATAGGCAATGTTACCAAAACACAGCTGCTCATTATAAGCCGAGATGACTTTCTGCCTATCTCACAGGTTCCTTTTTAAAACGGATCACTTCCAGCACAGCAGATTTTGCCAGGATTATTTTTCAATGTCTGAAGAGAAGGCAGTTCATCGAGGTGTAGCTGTCAGCTCTTACAATGATCACCACAAGCATGCAGAATCCCAGCCACTCCCAATATTACCTACTGCAAAAAACCAAGCTTAGGGTCCCACAGAAAGATTTAATCTAGCCCAGGCTTTCACTTTCAGTGCCAACAGGTATTGCAGGCATTGTCACTTTTCCTTTCCTGTGAAAGGCACTCACAAGTTAAGAGATGTTTTCTTAGGTGCCAACTCGGCAAGCAAACTGAGCTTGGGAACAAGGTGATCCTTCTAGTTATACATCCCCACATGTACAACCAGAAGATACTATGGATCTGTGCAGTGCATTCCAAAGCCTCCCACATTCTCCCCAGTAACTCCAGGAACACCCCAACAAATGAACTCAATTAAAATTCAGACAAGTTTTCAGAGCAAGTATGGGAAGCAATTAAGTACATACAGCTCAAGAGACCTAAAAAGACCAGAGCTGTCTTTCTGGCATTCTTTGGAAAAATTTATGCTTGTTAGTTAAGATGCTGACAAGCCAAGGGAAGAGCATAGTCCTTTGTTACTTCCACTGAGCTCCAAGTATCACATGCAAATCTTCAAATGGGCTGCCTGCCAGATTCCCACACACTCTCATTATTATTTCATCTTTTCTTTCTGAAAGTCATGACTCAACAGGAGGGTCGTTCTAACAGATTTGTCTGCCCCTGTCCTCTAAGCAGTAAATAATCGAGTGTACGTGGCCATCCAATCTTGTTAAACCACTGTCACCTTCACTACCAAACTTTGTTAAATGGCAGTTTTATATCAACACAGCACTCCTCTCTCGTGAGGGAAGTGCTTTACTCCACCCATGACACTGACACACAGCCACACACTGGTGTTCCTTAGCCTCCAGGGTATCTGTGCCAACACAACCCAGTTAGCATCACACAAGATTCTGTGGCACAGTAAATAAGGAAAACCTCTTATGCTCCTGTTCCTCAGGCAGGGTCAAAACCACTACAAAAAGGGCAAGTATAACACAAAAAAGCCTTTTTTTCTAGCATCCTGTAGTACTTCCGCAAACTGTGCTGCTCTTCCAGAAGGACAGCAGGACCTAGTAATCTAAAAAACACCCACACATTTTGGTCTTGGTAGATTAAATAAGAACATAGATTATGGGCTGACAGGGGTTTGGTTTGTTTTGTGGAAGACATCACTGCACTGTTTTCTTATTTTATGGTTGTAGATTTTTATTTCTACCATTTCTTGAGGCCAAGGTCTGAGCTCAGATCTCTGATGTATGTGACAGTACTGGAGGATATAGAGACTTCCTTTCCTGGATCTCCAATCCAAACTTATTCTTCCTGTCTTGAACTTGGTGAGTTTTGGGTTTGCATGTAGATAAATGCCTGAAATGCAGTTGAAGTTCAAGGCATTTTGGCACCTGTTTCAGGAGCCCTTGGGAAGTCACCTAGATCTTTAGCACACCCACCTAAGAAATGACTCCTGTCCCTTTTTAGCATCTATGCAGTTACAACTGATTCAGTTTAGCTTTGAGTTGTGCCTTTCCATCAGAATTACGAGAAGGGAGGGAAGAAAAAAGATACCTCGTATCCGAAGTCAGGCAGTTTAGATGCATCCCAGTGGCTAGGACAGGGCTGATTTGGAATAGAAGAATCCCTCTGGCTGGTTGCAAACAGACAGAAAATGAAGTGTTAGTAATTCTAGTACTGCTCCAAACATTCAGATTTGGAGCATCCATTTTGGCAAATTCCTGTATTTAATAATCAATAAAATAAACCACAAAGAAACTGGGAAAGAGCCTCAGTCTGTAAGCTGGGCTCTGTATGCTGCCACTCAACCACCACATGCCTCTTGCACTTGCTTTTTTAAGTAACAACTTAGTGGCTGTAGTACCTGGAGTAAAGTGTACCCGAGGCAGCAGGTGATGCACCAAGGCTGCAGTTTCTGATAGTTTCTGTTGCTCAGTCCCATGGAAACGCTTTCTCCAGCAGCACCTGTGCTCTTTGTACAACTGGCAGCCATTTTGCCTTATAATTACATCTAAAATATGAAAAAACAACCTAAAGGGCACTTACCCTCTCTTTATCTTCTTCACATCTTCAGAAGACACAAATTTTGGTCGCCTGCGGACCTGTCTTCGAGTTTTAAAAACAGTGTTTGTCTGGGTCATTTCTTGAGGAGAAAAAAGAACAGGGGAAAAGAAAGTCATGAACAAGTCGACAAGATGGGGTCATTAATTAAGGACAGTCATTCTTTAATGAAAACTGCATATTCACTGTCAATTCTACCTGCTGAGGAATAGCTGCACTAAGGCTGTATGAGCTTCCTGTCTTTCCTATAACTCTGTGATTGAACCTGTGCCCATCTTGCTTGCTCCCTCAAGCCACCCATGCTCTTTAAACATCGCTACAGCAGCACAAAGATGCTTAACTTGAATTTTTTACCATCCACAGAGTTAGCTTACTTTACTTAAGATTTACTATGACTTAATGTGAAGACTATGAATCTTTTTATTGCTGGTCAGGTATGAGTCTGGAGAGCATCAAGGAATAAGGGGGGAAGGTTACTTTTGTAAGGAATTTCCTCTGGACCATCACTACCTCACTTCCACTTCCAGTAAGTGAAACTGGTGGTGTCGGTAAAGGAAGTCATAGCTTCCAAAAGCTGGGAGACTTCGCAAGACCCTGTAAAGCACTGCATAGTTGTAGATGAGAACTTTTAAAATGACTACCTTTAAAACTGAGTTCGTATTGATGTTGGCCAGCCTGGAAAGGTACAACGGCATTTGGATCTGCTTGATATAAATTCTCAATTACAGCAGAAGATGGTGAGGTCATGCTGTTCCCTTCTTCCTTTGTGGGGAGAAGAGAAAAAAAGAAAGAATGAGAAGACAAGTATCACAATCAGGACTAAACCCTGGATAACTAGCTGGGGTAGAGGGAAAGAAGAGGCAAAGAGTAGGATGACAAGGAATCTACCCAGAACTATGGTGGCCTGAGGCTGAGTACTGAACATTTGTAACATACACACAAATACATTAGTAATGATGGACACACGTATATTCCATTTAAATTCCTGTAACAAGTTGTGCTGGTTTTGCCTGAGTAGAGTCCAATTTCTTCCCAGTAGCTGGTAGGGGCTGTGTTTTGGATTTGTGCTGGAACAGTGCTGATAACACAGGGATGTTTTAGTTATTGCTGAGCAGGGCATTCACAGAGCCAAGGCCTTTTCTGCTCCTCTCCCACCCCACCCGTGATGAGACTGGGGGGCACAAGGAGTTGGGAGGATACACATCCAGGACAGCTGGCCACAGGTACATCCCAGACTGCATGGTGTCACTCCAGTATACAAAGCTGGGGGGAGGAGAAGCAAGGGGGAGACATTTGGAATGATGGCGTTTGCTTTCCCAAGTCACTGTGACCTGTGATGGAGCCCGGCTTTCCTGGCACGGCTGAGCACCTGCCTGTCCAAGGGAAGTGGGGAATGAATCCCTGGTTTTGCTTTGCTTGTGCACACACTTTTGTTTTATCTTTTAGTCTTTATCACATCCCACGAGTTTTCTCACTTTTATCCTTCTGATTCTCTGTCCAGTCCCACAGCAGAGGAGGGGGCAGGGCTGAGCTGCCACCGGGTGTGATGGGTACACTCGAGGTACACTCCTTACCAAACCAGTGGTAGTTTGGTTCAGGCTCCAAAGCAAGCAAAGGCCTAGAGAACTTTTCTAGTTCCAACCTGCTCTCTGAAAACCCACAGAGGAACAGGGTGACATGGTGAGCATTGATGCGTATGAGCTTGGAAACAAACACTGATGATGTGATTAATGCATGAATAGCAAGTGGTTCTTCCAAGACTTTTTTGTTTGCCAAGGAAAAAAGAAAGTTGCAGGTGTAAGGAGTCTCACGCTTACCTTTTACTTTGCTTGTGATTTAACTATGAGCCAACCAATTCATTCCACAGATAGGAAAGCCTGAGTGAGCTCCTTGCAATGTGCCTGCATCACCTTTGTGTTCTACCATTTGTGCTGCTGTACTGTAAACCATATGGGGTAAACTCACCTGCCTTGGGGGAAGGGGCGATTCTATATTTATTTATTTTCCTGCATTTTTCAGATAGATTACTTTCTCATCAGAGGACTTGAACATACAAGGAAAAAGACTGCATTTGGTCTGAGAGAGCAGAGCAATGCTTGCATGTTTAAGCAAGTAGGGCAATGCTTAGAAAAGAGGCAACTATTTCCCATATATCTTAAGGACAGTGTATACATTTTAATTTCTGTAGGAGCCATGGACAGCTCCAAAAGGGAGCCCTCTTCCTTCCAGTCTGTCAGCATTTTATCATGTCTGTTATGAACAGCTGTAGCTTCACTGCCTTACCCAACACAGTAAAATTTAAGCACAAGGATTCACTTAATTAATCCTGCTGAGAAAAGGGGAATGATGCAGACAGGCTCCACATATTCCTGCAGAAGTGACTAAAAGCACAGGATGTGAACTCACCTGTCCTCCATATTCAATCCACTTGTCTTGGTTATCCTTCCAGTACCAAATCCACTGTGTGGTCAGTAGGAATGTGGGTTTTGTGACTGATGATGGTGTAGAGAGGCGTCGAACCAAAGAAGAAGAGCAGGTCATTGTCTGGAAATTAATGTTCTTACTTGCCATGCTGTAAGGATGAATTCAGGTTTATTATAGTTAACAGTGGTATTTTATCCTCTAATCCCCAGTTTAAGATGGTGCCTTCTTCTTCAATATAATGTGATCAACTTAATTAGATCTGAAATAAGAGCATCTATTTCCCACAGCGCATGGCAGCTCTGAAAACCATTTCCAAGCGTCAGAAGTAAACTCTGGCCTGTGAGACAACAAATGCCATCTCAATCACTTGTGGCACTGCCAGCTTTACAGTGTCAGGCTCCAAGTACAGCGTGGCAAAAGGAACTTCTGTGATAACTAAGTGTGGTTACAGTCTTTCTCAGTACAAAAGCAGAACATGGAAAGTATGTGACTGAATTTGCCAGCAAACACCTGCAGCTTACCAACTTTGCTCATTTTCTGTGGTTACAAAGGATGCAATCACAGCAATCACAGCTGTGAGTTCTGCAAACTGCATTCATCACTGGAGCCACCTGGGCTCTTACTCCTGCGAGGCTTGAAAAGTTAACTCCCAGGCAGGAAGACTTTGAGAGCAGCCTCCTCTTGGGAATATTGCTTGAGATCTCCAGAAAACTGCAAATCAAAATCATCTAATGCCTTAAGAGGCATGGGCCAAAACTAGAATACCATTTTGTGAAGCTGAACTTGTGGTCCCCTATGAATCCAGGTGGCTTTGAGTGGGCCTTTTCAGAAAGGAGTTAAAAGGAAAACACAGTCTTAAAATAGAAAGAAAAAAGAAAAAAAAATAGATGGGCTGCTTACACAAAGGGCATTTCATAAAATGTCTCTAGGCACATAACAGATTACTATTATTGTTATTACAGATACTAGCTGTAGTAGGAAAGAAATAGCCATAGAGAAGGACCAGCTCTGAAAGGTTGTCAAAAGGCCCAACTTCATTACTGTAAATAAACTGATTAATGATCTGAAATACTAGTAAACACTGTATTCCACTGGCTTTTTACCTTGTACTGAGTTTTAAATGTAAGATATAGTTTTGCTATTTTTAGAAGACAAAACTGGGGTGGGAGTTTCATGCAATCACTCTTACTTTGCTTTTTCAAATGGAAAAATTCTCATTTTTACATCCTCCCAGCTTCTGAGAGGCTCAGTAACCAGAAGCTGAGATGTCAGACATCTTTAGGAAGAAAACACAAGTTTTCCTACACGGGCTCAATCACAATATTTCAAGGAAGGAGTCCAGCATTACTACACCTGCTGTTCTTTGGGTCACAATAGGCCTTTTCAATTTCCTCCATCATGGAAAGTTCATTCCAGGACAACCCATCATGTATCTCCCATTTATATGGCAAATGGTAATGAACAGATTTGCATTTATCTGTAACAAAATCAGACATTGTCAAGAACTCTACAATCATTAACACAGAGATCAAGACAAGAAAAAACAGAACCAGCATCTTTTAAGAAACCTTGAGGCTTTCTCTCCCAGGCTTTGGTATAACCAATAAAGACAGAGTGCTGAAAATAGAAGGGGAGGGTGTTTCTGCAGTCTTACCAGGATATGCTACATANTATGTATACACACTGCCAAATATATTTGAAAGACACCAGAACCTTCCCTTTGCTGAGACACAACACTGGCAGCTGGGAGAGCAGTGCCACAGATAGAAGTGCATGTTATGTGTCACACAACCATGTGTCTCAGCTGTAAAAAGTCTAGTCTACACATCACATAAACACTCTTCGTGTTTAGAACATTTGGTTCTCTTTTCCTTAGTCCCTTAGAAATCATGGGGTGGTTGCCAAGGCCTGAAGGGTTTTCTTCTGACACTCCACATGCAAGTATGGACAAAATGCCTTACAACTTTTGAGCCAAATGTGGCAAATGAAGCACACTAATACTCCAACAGTTACTTGAGTTATCTGGTGGCCACAGTATGGCTGCTTTGAGCCTGACCTTCGCAGTTTCACCCAGGTACACCGCTCACATTATAAACGGTCTTTTATCAAGACCATGTGGTAAGAGGAGTAGCAGTCCTTTAGAAACTGACTGGACAAGCTCAGGGAAAGAACATGTCATGGTACCTCCTCATAATAAAGGTGGAGCCAAATCTGGGGGTTAAATGACTGTTCAGGGACAGTCCCCAAATACAGTTAACTTATGTTCTTCCCTCAGACCTCTGTTCTACCACTACCAAAAAGACAGTAGATTTATCTTTACCTTAGCTGGTACAACTACTGTGTTTTTTGCAGATATTTTAACACCTCAGATCACTTTTTGAAGGACTTAATGAGGGAGAATATGGCTATTATCTGATGTACATGGGATACAGCAAGAATAAAAGGTGGCATATATTTACCAGCTCTCAATGATGACAGCATAAAGTCAGCTCATAACTTAATCTTCTAGCTACAGCAAGGGTAACACTTCACACTTGAAGAGCTTTGCCACAGGAATGTACCCAAAGCCTGCCCCCATCAAAAGGGCTGAAATAGATGGGATTATCCAGAGGAGAAAGGGTTTAAGTATACCATTTGTCTTTTCTCTGATTATGGTTGTAGTTCTGACAGTGTTTATTCGTGACTTGGAAAGAAAGAAACTATTGAGGGGGCACAATTGCCACCGACACTCCACGTGCCACCACTAGCCCAAGCCATTGAGCAGGAGTGTCTCTGCAAACAACTCTTCTCCAACGACATTACTTTTCATAAAGCTTACCCTTGTTTTTGCAGTACTTCCAGACATAGAACAAACAGATCTCATCACAGTTATCTTTTTTGTTGTCCTTTGAAGCTTCATCAGAGGAATTATCCTTTTTACCTACAGCAAAGAACACAGTAGTCCATATTTGCTCTAAGAGAAAGACCCTGCATTTGGTACTTCATCCCAGAAACAACAAGGATTTGACTGCAGTAGCAAAACCAAGCACTTTCAGGATCTGACTATCTCCCATACAGCCTAACACAGAAGTCAGGGCTTTGTGACTGAACAATAAACCCTGACACTGGAAGAAGTCTCAGTGAGGAAGGGCAAGGGCAGTGTCAGGAAGCTCAGAACAACACAGGGTGTGACTGACCATGGTTCTTGCAAAGAAGCTGACTTTTTCTCCGCACCAAGGGGACCAGAGGGTGCGTAAATGGCAATGTCAGCTGAGCAGACTGATTGAGGGAAGAAATGTTTCTCTCCAAGTCAGCCAAGCCAGCATGCGGGGAGCGAACATAGGGCTCAGCCCCAGGCAGAGGCATTAAACCTAAACAACCAACCAAAGAATTTTGAAGACAGCAACAGGCTTGAGCTGGCTTCCACTTCCCCAGGGACTGGGGACAGCCAGTGAGTATATGTCGTGACAGTGAGTGTATTACACAGATCTGCAATGGGAATCCCATTATTATTGTGATTGAACTGTGCACTGTAATTGCTATGTTTTGTAAGTCAACATTTGTATTTTGTTTCCAGTGGATTTTGCATCACTTTGCTGCATCAGAAACATCACTGTACTGGACATGGCTAGAAAAAGATGTAATTTTCTTCACAGCAACCCTTATGATGCTGTGTTTTAGATTTTTGACCAAAACAATGCTGTTAACACACTCATGCCCCAGCTTTTGCTGAACAGTGACATACATCAAGGCCTCAGTTTTTCACCCTGCCCAAAGAGTGAATAGAATCGGGGGTGCACAATAGCTTGGGAGGGGACACAAGTGGGCAAAGGACCCAAACTCACCAAACATTCCATACCATATAACATAAAGCTCAGTAATAAAAGGGAAAAGAGGGAGTTTTAGGAGGCTTAGCTACCTTTTGCTAGGAAACTGGCTAGGCATCAGCCTGTGTGTGGGAGGCGGTAAGTTGACTGCCTTTGTATCAGTTCTTTTGCTTGCTTTTCCTCTTCCACTTATTATTTGGGGGTTTTCTCCCTCCCCCATCTTGACATTTAAGTTTTTTTGCCTTTATTCTTTCTTTTCTCTTCCCTCTGGGGAGCAGGGGTAAGTGAGCAAGTGGCTGTGTGGTGCGTGCTGAGGTTAGTCCACAACACCTGTGTAACATCAATTCTCTCTAGATAAGCTCATCTCAAGACTGGAGGGTTGGAAACAATCCATACCTTTATCTTTATCTCCCGCTCCTGTTGGCAACTGGTCTTGGCTCTGAGCAGGTACGGTGCTACTGGGACCTGCATGAGAAGACTGAATGAACAGCACTGCTGGGCCAGAAGCTCAGCTAGCTGGCAATATCCCAATCTCTGTGGACAATTAAGTCCATCACACTTGTAATTTTCCACCGGCACCCCACTGCTAATACAACAGAGGTGCAATAACAGTTACAAACCCTAGCTAGTCACAGTTATTGCCAGGCACTCAACTGCTGTTTTGCACACAGTATTTTAGGCAGTGAATGCCCAATTCTCCCTCCCACACAACTGTGCCATTATTTACTACTCCATTCTTGCAAGCACGTAATAGCAGAGAATATGTACATATTGCAAGAGGGGAAATATAAAAGCTGATCCCCAAGGAAAGAGTTGGTACTATCATCTTGGTATTTACCTTGTGAAGGTGGCACAGGCAGCGTGCATTCATCTGTTTGCAAAGTTGTCTTCAGTTCTTTAATCCTTGTAACTGCTGGTTTTTGCCTAAAATCATTTCTTGGTCTGCAGTTGTGTACTGAAAGCACCGAAAGGATGATGGGGTTTAGCTAGGAGGTAAGGCAAGAACTGTTTCTACTTTTATCAAACTCAAAATCCTGATTAAGACCACTGTTTCTTGCAACTTACCATACCCCTTCTTCTGTTCCCTGTTGAATTCCACATGCTTGTAATCACATATAGCCTGGAAGTTTGAAGCTGTCTTCCCATCGATGCCTTCAGTTTCCAACACTTTCAGTGCATGGCCATCCAAGAGGTTATGGGACAGTATGCATCGAGGAAATTTACATTTCCCCTTGAGAAAGTGTCGACAAACATGAAGCTTGCTGCAGTTGTTTTGCTGCATACAGGGACCATCCTTTTTGTTGTAAAACGGGCAGGTCTAAAAGTGGGAAGGATACAATCGGAAATGGAAAAGCACATTAGAATTTTTCTTTGTCCTATAGGCATGCAGCTTTAACAGCAGAAAAATGGTGATTAAAAGGCATGTGTTTACTGCAACTTTTTTAATCTAGACACATTTCCTGCAAAGAGGGGCAGGTATTTTAAGCTGACTCATGCATTTTCAGTTTTGAAGTTGTGCATGTTTTGTTTCCAAGAAAAGCCAACCCAACAAGCTTAGGAGTGCCAAAAATGGATGCAAGACAGTTGCATGAAACCAGACTGGTTTACAGTTACTCTATTTTAAAAACCCCTACAACATAATAAACAAAAAACAAGTATCTCCATAAAAATGTACATCGTGTCAAATGAGTTATTATTTCATGGAGCTGAAACTGAATTTGTACTTCCTTTTTGTAAAGCTTATTCTGCATTGAAGATTTGAGCTTATAAAATGGTAAGAAGAGTGTTTTGAGATAAGAGTACATATGAGAAAAGCAATGCACTTCTTTATTCCTCTATGCACCAAAAAATAGGTACACAGACAATCAGACCAGGGAACAAATCACAGACCAAACACTCCTTTATATTGACTACTAAGCACCACAGTAACAGTTTTGCTCCTGGAGCAGCCTGCAACAAGAAAGCTTCTTTGAGGAGGACACACAGCTGTCTGGCAGAGAGACCAAATATCACACAAATTTCACAGGTCCCCTCCAAATCCCTCTTCCCAAGAGCCACCAACCACTGCTCAGGGATGGTGGGTTGGGCATCAGTCAGCAGGTGGGGAGCAACTGTACTGGGAATTACTTGTTTCTCTTGGGTCTTATTAGTATTTCTCTCTCCTTTTCATTACGATTATTAGTATATTTTATTCTATTTCGATTATTTTAGTATCCTTATCTCAACCCGCAAGTTTTACCTCTTTTCCAATCTTCCTTCCCATCCCACCAGGGTGGGAGAGAGCAAGTGGCTGCATGGTACTTATCTGGGCTTAAACCATGACAACAGGGAATCCACTATTTAGCTACATCAAGAAAGCACACTGTCCCCTTGCATTTGCCAAGAAACAAAACCAAAAACCAAAAGACTAACAAAACAAACAAACAAAACAGGAGAGCCAGAGAGAAGGTGAGGGAAAGTATGAAATCCCCTGATGTGGTGCTGTTGTGTTCTTCTTACCCTGAACCCCAGTTCAGGTCACAGAATACTGAAGTGTCTTCTTGCATGAGAGCTTCCTACATGCCATGTCTTCACCCACACAACCAGTCAGCATTTCTAAGCAGGAAACAGCCAAACTGGCTTTTACATCCCACCTCCCAGCTCTCAGGTTTATGAATGGCCTACATTGATCACAGTTTTCTCTTGATTTTGCTATTTTACTGCATGATAGGAGTTAAGGTGCTCAATTACAAGTAATTAATGATGCCTGCCAGGGGTGAGGGCGGAACTGATTTCTAGTAAGCACTTAAGGGTAATACCAGCCAAGGACAGTTGCTATTATTTGCTCATTATTGGGAACAATTAGTAATTTTCCTTGCTTATCACCACCCTGCTCCTTCAGTCTGCCAGTAAAACATACTTTAAAACACTACACACACACACAAAAAATTGTTCTGTTGAAGTCCAGCACTTTCATAGCAGAGAACAAAGAAACAATAGAACTGTTGTGTCAACAAATCTGTGGAGATTATAAACTGCAAAAGACAAGGGCAGTACTTCGGTAATTTTTTAACCAGCAGCAGCTGTAGCCAGAACAGGGTATTGCTGACTTTGAAACAGCCATACCTTGAAGACAGTATTGCCCTTATACACACAGGCTGAACCAGAATGGAATGTTCAACCAATTTAACAAAATCAATGAGTGGCATACAAACTGGACAAAGGTTACTTTGTACAAAGTCAGTGTACAAAAACTCAGTGCACTTCGGAAGAGCCAGATTTGACACAAAACTGACTGCAGACGTGGTCATTTTCTCACAGATACTTCTCATCTCTTATATCCTCAAGCACCAAAATGTGCAGGCCTACATAGACTGGAAAAGGAAAGGGGCCCTCACTTCCTCGTCTTCATCATCTCATAGAGAAGAAGCAACATAGAGAAGTGGGTTTTGGTCATGCCTTTCACCCTGTAAGCATGTACCACTACTGTGATCTTTCAACTCTCTCCTGCTTATCTCACCCTTTGTAAACCTCTGGTGAAGTTGCTGACAATTTTGTTTACTTGTTTTGAGCAGCTTTATGGCCATCCTGTTGGGATAACAGAAATGGGACACAAGACAGGCTGTAGCCTTGCTGCCCACCTCCTCCTATCAGAGGGCAGGTCTGCTCCTGACACATCACAGATGACAGGGCCTTCTCCAGGTGCGTGTCTTTGGGTACCTATTAAACAGTTTTACTGCTGTGGGGGTGCAGTATTAGCTATTGTAAGTACACAGTCCTTTCACAGATCTGGCTTTATGTTGTTTGGCATTGCCATTCCCATTCCTCCTTCATTCTGACTAATCCTGTTTCATATCTCAACAGCTTGACATTAAGATCAGAACTCCACATTCTCTTTTGCCCTCTCCTATTCCTCATGACAAAAACCTTCTCTTAAGACATCAGTACAACTTACATCAGGGAGGAAGAATTCATCATTTTGGAGAAGCAGGACTTGCAGCGCATCCTCACTGAGGCCAGACAAATCATGTTTCTTTAGAACTTTTTTGTTCTCAGCATTCAGGATATCATGCGAGTACTTACAAGGGCTGCAAGAAAATACACAGAACTATCAATGTTTACGCCTTTAGTCAAGTTGATTTAAAGAAGAACCTCAGACAATGTACAGCTCGGGAAAAGCCATGAGGAAAATGTGGCTTGGCAAGAGTCTCTGTGAACATTTAGATGGTGTCTGTAATTAGCTAAAGAATGGACCGAACTGCAGAACTCCTCTGCGAAATGCAGTGACCCTATCCTCCTCATTTTAAACCTCAATGCAGCCAGACCGAAAACATTCTTTGCCTCCAGGAAGAGCCAAGTCAAATCACATGACCTAAACAGCTGGAGAGGAAGTCAATTTTAAAGGAATACCCAACAAGGGCAGAAGTTGCAACACCCTCGATTTTGTGAACATAAAAGTTTGTTGTCCTAGGGATGGCAAGTAAAGAAACATGCAAGAGTCTGCACAAAACAAATGCAACAGTGAAGCTGAAAACAACACATTTTGTTATCTTCAGTGGCTGTGAAGTTTTATTAAAAAAAAAAAAAAAAACAACAAAATCACGGAACAGGTAAGAAAGTTTAACTTACGAGTTTTGATAAGGAAAAGGAAACATTTAAACTACAATAATGAAGACAGTGCTGCCACTTACAAAACCAAGAGAAAAATCTGATGAGTATGAATTAGAGAGGGAGATGGCAGATTTTTTACATCTATTTGAAAAGTAATAGAGTATCTATTACTATATTACTATTATTATAATCTATTGAATCAGTAATAGAGAGGGGACACATAGTCCACCTGTACATTAATTCAATGCAGTATAATATAGCTTCCTCATGTCCTGCTCTTCCAGCACATGATCTGATACAGCCTTATGATTAGACATACTCAACCAGTAAAAGTACCTGTTAATTTACCAGATTCAAGTCCATCCCTTTACTCTTTCAGCCTCTAGTTAACTGCTCCAGCTCTCCTCGTGACAGTTTTACCTCAAGGTGTGTCTGATCCAATCCTTCCATACAGACCCTTGTGTAGGTATTTCTCCCCTGACCCCTGCTACCTGTTGGGCACATTCTTTGTAAGCAAATAAACAGGAAGGGCAGAAGTGTGCTGTCTTTGGTCCTGAGAAACAACCTTCCAAGGATATTAGATGCCGTAGGCAGTCAATTAATGGCTATGAAGGTACGTAAGCTACAGAGGCTCTGAGGTGGGAGCCACCACCAGTGTTCCTCCAGTCAACTTCAAACTCCACTGACAGTCACATAGTGATCTACATCACTTGACTCTGTATTTCCAGGGCGAGGGATGAAACACTCTACAAATACAATAATAGCTACACAGCTGAGTTTAATAACACATTTAGGCAAAAAGAAAAAAAACAGTGTCTTGATCTCTGCGGTCTACCTAACAGAGGGTTTCTGCCCCCTCATTTTAATCAAGCTCCCTCCCATGAAAGGTATACTCTTTGCTTTATTAATTTTTAACACATACCAAAGTGATTTGAAATACTTAGTGTTATTGAGAAGACAGAATGGTTTACCATTATGAAGGGAATCACCTCATTGCAAACTTTAATTCACAGAGAGTCATCCATCATGAGTGCCTATACACATGTGAAGGCATTTCCAACAGCAAACCCCCTGGGAGCTTATTGTATTGACTGTAATGTAAGAAAAACCAAGAAAATCTTATCATCCTAGTGACGAGAGACACGGCTTTTCCCCTCCACTCTATCCAGATCTAACTGCACAGTGATCCATTTTGTTGGGGCAGAAGAGGAAGGATCCACTGGGATCATACATGTTCCTAATGCTACATCAGCACCAGACCTGGGGCCTGGGGGCTTAAATTACGAAGTTCTTCCCTCAGAGATTTTCATGGGAAAGCTGGTTTGCTCTTCTGCATTTGCTTTTGGTTTCCTCTTTGTTTTTTTAAACTAGGTAACACCTTTGGCCACCCGTGGCTAGAGGGGCTGCCAGGCCTGTCCATCCCACAAGTCCTCCATATTCCAGAAACAGGGACTGATGTACGTGGGCAATCAAACAGTGCCTCTCAAAGAAAGGGCCTTAAACCAAGCAGTGACTTACTGCAAAACTCAACTTCTGTAACTCTCTGGAGCGAAACCAGATAGCACTTTGTCAGCACTTTGCTTTTTCCTTCTGAGAAATAGGTGTAAACTATTTCACCCAGATGCCAGAGGTGCTGAGGTTTGGAGATGAGTAGATTTAAACAAACAAAAAAAGCAAGAAACCAGAACAAAACAAATCGTCGGCTTCTACCGACACAGCGAGGGCAGGACACGCGTCCTTCCGGGGCAAGGATCTCCCGCGGCTGTATCCATGGGGATTACTGCCCGCTCCGGGAGCGGCACCTCCGGCGGGGCTGGGAATGTGAGGGGGGTTATGAGGAGGG